>BQNB010001058.1:134119-148162 GCA_026074375.1 Tanacetum coccineum
TATAATAATAGCGATTGTAAATATTTTTTTAATTTTGTTGACACGGATTACCATTTGTTTTGTTGACTTTCTATCCGGAATAATCAAGGCAGGTATTATAACGTGTGATCTTTGCGTTCGAGCATGTGAGTCCATTCCATCATGAGGAAACCGTCTCACTACAAGTAAGAATTAAGACGAGTAAGAAAGGACGAGCACTGGGACGGCGCTCCCTTAAGGTGGGTGGAATGTAACAACCAGAGTTTTTCGACCCATATAACGATCGCGAATCCGACGTCATAATTATTATTTTATAAATTCGTATGATCGAACGTCGACATTTAATATTTTATTTGTCGAGAATAATTATTTTCGTGCTTTATTACGAATAATACTTGTTGGATCCCACTCTAGATAGATCTTTACTGCCTGTTAAGGGTGGTGATTAACCTATGTAATCACAAGCTAATCACAAGAGAGACTCTTGCTTAAGAAAGCTAATGTCTACGCGGAATCCCTCTGCTTTACTAATTCTGAACTCTGAAAATTCTTGCTTCAGCATAGACTTTCTCATCTTCTTAGATTCGACATTTCCACCAAACCTAGCTTTGACTGCATTCCATATATCCCTTGCATCATCCATATAATGGAAATCAGTCACATGATCATCAGGAATAGACTGAAGCAAAGTAGTTCTTGCGTTTGATTCCTTCTGAACAGCAATGTGTTCATCAGCAGTCGTTGGGGGAAGTATAATGACCCCTCCATCATAATCTCTTCCAGTCCTTTTCAAGCTATTGCTATTTTGAATCACCTTCCAGATATTCATATCATTGTTTGTGATCCAGTATTCCATCTTCATAGCCCAGACCTCATACTCATCCTTCTTCAAATAAGGAAACTTTGCATTGTTGTTTGAGACAGTGGTAATGATTTGAGGTTGAATGTTTCGTTTTTGTTGAGAAATGGTGGGTTCACTAGAAACACTAGCATCATCGCTATCATTGTCAGATCCTGCAATTTTAAAGGTATATAAAGGTGTTTGGTTATGAGGTTTATAAGGATCTTAAATCCAGGAATATTCTTCTTATGAGAGACTCTCAACAAGCTCTGATACCACTTGTTGGATCCCACTCTAGATAGATCTTTACTGCTTGTTAAGGGTGGTGATTAACCTATGTAATCACAAGCTAATCACAAGAGAGACTCTTGCTTAAGAAAGCTAATGTCTACGCGGAATATAGACACAACTAATAAGAAGAACAAGACTAATAAAACTAAAAGATCCTTCTATGGATTTCTATTAATTAACAAGGAGAAATGTGTTTTTCGTGAAAATCTGCATTTCCCTAAGCCGTAGGTTCTCTTTATAGTAGAGAAACCCTAATCCGCATTTACTCAAAATGCATGAGATTAATATGCATGAATATCTTTCTTATTTAGCTCATGCATATCCTCAACTCTAACTAACTAAAATCTTATCCTGGAATAACTATTTGACTCTACCAGGACTAAGTACTCTACTAGTAGGAACTAAACTTAGCCTACCAGTACTAACTATTATAATAACCTTACCAGCAGGAACTACATACCTGCCAGTAGGAACTACTACTCTACCAGTAGGAACTACATACCTACTAGTAGAAACTAAGTATTACAAGTATTCCTAACATGATGATATCCATGATGTTACGCCTTGTGTTTCCGCCTAGGCGGGGTGTGACACAATGTATTTTTATTTCATGATTAAATTTTCTTGATGGTATTTGATTATCTTCTTACATGTTGTTTATCATGATTGTCTTTGCTTAAGTTGATTGGGGTACTGTTTGGTTCAGTATATTTAGTATGTTATTTAAACAAATTGCTTCCCGCCAAAATTGGGCCAAGCTGACTTTTCTGCAGGTTAGCCGGTTCTTTTCATTTGGGAAGCCGGTTCCTTTCAGGAATGGAACCGGATGGAACCGGCTGCTCAGAACAACATTTTTTTCCTTCTCTTCTTTTCTATCACATTCTCGTGATTCTCAATATATTATTTAGCAGGTTTCTCCCGTATAGGGGGAGCACATATTTTACATCACTTTACATCTCTAACATATGTCTTTGTAGCTTTCTCAATTCATTTGGAGCCTTAGACAATCTCATTTAGGGGGAGCATTCGTCAAGGGGGAGCATTGGAATTGATTCTCTATGAACAAAATTTAGTTCTGACTTTTGTTGAAACTTCTCTCATATTACATACTTGCATTTGATTCCTTCTGAATCGACCTACCTTATTGCTTTGCATTTTTTTTCGTTGGTTAGTTTTTCTTTGACGCTCTTTTTGTTTCAACAAAAAGGGAGAAGGAAGTAAAAACTCAATCCTTGGTTCCCAATAAGGGCATTATCCATGGTGGATTGATAACCATTTCAACTCTCAGCAAAAGAAGCATGGGTGAGTTAAATACCCTATAGTTTTGAGCAAACTATTAAAGCTATCAACGGATTTGAGAATCACACCAGAGCCGTACCCTCATGGGTGAGTATCAACCTTTCGTGATCTGTGAGACAAGGGAGTTGAACACCATTTGTTGTTTGGTGGTTAGCCAACACCCAATCCCTGAAAATTGCTCTGTTTGTTCAAAATACATTGCAATAAAACCAAGCAGCATGCCAAAAACTGTTTCCATATCCAAAACTTGGTGCGCACTAAAAAATGTGTATGGCACACTATGCAAAAGCTAATAAGTATAGAGATTCTACATAAAAACTTTATATATCCAAAATATATTTTAAATAGCAAAAAGAATTATGATATATAAAAAAAAAACTTAACAGTACCATTCATGAACCTTAGGACGCTTGGAATCAGAAATTTGTTTCTTGAGAAAGGCAATCAACTGAACCGCAGTGGTAAGTTCATTACCCACTGTTCCATGACAAATCTCCAGCTGATGATCGAATCCCACGAAAAGTGTTGATAGAGAATGATACTTCTTGCCACAAACATATTAAAAACCAGACCACACACAGTCTCAACACATAAACACCCAAAAAAGAATATAGTCTTCCAGCTTTGAATACTCCAAGTGTGTTGGTTCTTCCAAAAATCACTACCATCATTCACTTCAGGTGAATCCATCAGAATCTTAAGATCTCCCAAAAGAACAAGATCCAACCGCCCTCAGCTTTCTTAGCAGAAAAACGTCTCACACGCCATAAATTCGTCATCAAGTCCGCTCTAGTGACCAAATGAAGGATTTCCCTAAGACTTGTGAAGTACTTGCGAGAGTTGTCTAGTCTGTAGATGGCATTGATCGATCCTAACCCCGTAGGCAATAACTCCCAGTCAACAACAGCATATAAATGAACAGGTGTATCACAATCAGAAGCAGAATCCTCATCAGAAGCATACTTAAATGCATAATTGTGTTTAGCGTCAGGATCTCCCTCTTCAATTGAATCTATCAAACTCTTCTGAAGCGGTTCAGGATAGAGTTTCGAACTTGAGCCATTGACCAACCAGTAGCGTATACAGCAGGAGGCCTGATTCTTTACATAAAGTGTCTCATATATTGACCTGAGCTGAGCTGGTGTCATAGGCTTATCCCCTTCGTTCTTTAGGCCCGTTTACTCACAAGATCTTTTCTTCGAGAGGTGACCAATCACCATTTAGGCTTCAAAATCATTATCAAGAAAAATCCACCCCAAAAATTATGGAAGATAAGTCTGGATATTTCATGAAGACGAGCCAAAAATATGTCCAAGCAGCATCGATAGTTTGACAGCAGATGCAAAGAACTCTCCTGCTGTCGCTTTCTTTGTCGTCAGTCCTCTCAAAGTCTTGAGCCATCTGCTAGCTAATTACATCCATCAGAAGAGAATCAGCTCTTGATTTTCTAAAACTGCTAGTTCATGCGCTTGTAATCTCTGATAGCCTCCAACCTAGTCTTTTCTTCTTCCCAATTGGCTTAAAGTCTTATCTTGAGTTGGTGTAGGTTCTTCAACAGCAACACCTTTTCCCTTTCTGGCATCTCTGACAGGTGATGAAGGAGTAGCAGTTGTAGTACCACTCCTAGCAGGAATTGGTGCATAAAGCAGGAATAGAACTACTGGTAGGAACAGTTGTGCTACCGGTAGGAATAAAAAAAAAGAAAAAACAGTTGTTCTACTGGAGAAACATTGAAGAAACCAGTAGGATCAACACCAGACGGAACATCAGTAGGAACAGCAGTAGTAGGAACATCACTAGTAGGATCATAGGAACACGCAGCAGGATTACGAGAAGCACCACCAGGAGATATAGTGGAATCAACAGTCACAGCTGCATTAGCCAATGCAATTAGAGCATCCAAATCCACAACTGGCTCTCCTCCGTCTTCTTGGTCTGAATCACTCAACACCACCTTCCTTTTCTTAGTCTTGAGTTTGACCTCCAATGCTTTGACTTTCTTGACCAATTTTGGTACTACATCCTTAAAAAGCACCTTGATTGTGCCTTGAGCTCAGTTTTCTAAAGAATGTACCATCTCACAGATAGAAACTAACAGAGGACAAAGCAGATAGGGTAATATGGTCCTCTGCACCTCCGGAAGCATGACCTGTAGGAGAAGCTTGAGTGAACCTTGGTGGAGATACATGAAAAGAGCCTCCCAAAGAGTCATCTTCAGTCTCATGAATTCGTGAGGAGGAAGCTATATTTGGTTCAGTCTGTTGATCATGCTCAAAGAGTAGGAGTCAACAGGTGGAGTACTTGTGTCTTGTGGTGTAGACACAATGTCTTAGAATGGTCGAGTTCATGCTAGCTCAGGAATAGTTTCAGAATAGGTGGTGGGACAGCTTGTACATACACCCCTGCTCCTCACCTTCTTTAGCTTGGGAAAGCATGCATACAAACACCTTCAAGAGACTAATGAGGATGATCACTGAACATTGAGCAGATCTTGTGTCAAGCAGATTGGCTTCAGAGCCTTGGAACCGACCATCAAAAGTCTTGTTGAACTTAAACATTTAAGGCAGCAACGTTGAAGAAGCAGCAGGAAATCTTGAACCAGCAACAGACTTTGGAACCACCTCAGCTACATGAGTAGATTTGATAAGCCTTTAGCAAGTAGCTACTCACTCTTGGGCTAGCTAATTATTTGGTGGAATCATGACATCACCCTGGTGAATTAGTAACCAGTCCAACTCTTAGAACATGAATCATTGGTGAATTGGAAGACCCTAATGATTTTTGGCAAATCATCACAGCTATAAACAGATTTTATACGTCTTTACCTGTAGCCGTTTGCTCAGGACTAGCCAACTCTTTGTTGTGATAACAAGGTGAGTTGATTACCTTACAATTTTAAGCAAATTGGCAGCTATCAACGGATTTGTTATGTCTTTACCAAACGTTGTTTGCATTTGGACTAGCCAATCCTTCGGTTCCCTATAAGGGTATTATCCATGGTGGAGTGATGACCATTTCAACTCTCAGCAAAAGAAGCATGGGTAAGTTAAATACCCTATAGTTTTGAGCAAACTATTAAAGCTATCAACGGATTTGAGAATCACACCAGAGTCGTACCCTCATGGTGAATCAACTCTTTCTTGTCTGTGAGACATGGTGAGTTGAACACCATTTGTTGTGTGGTGGTTAGCCAATACCCAATCCTTGAAAATTGCTTTGTTTGTTCAAAAGACATTGCAATAACACCAAGCAGCATGCCAAAAACTGTTTCTATAAGCAAAACTTTGTGCGCGCTAAAAAAATAGGTATGGCATACTATGCAAAAGCTAATAAGGATAGATATTCTACATACAAACTTTATATATCCAAAATATATTTTAAATAGCAAAAAGAATTATGAGATATAAAAAAAACTTAACAGTACCATTCATGAACCTTAGGACGCTTGGAATCAGAAATTTGTTTCTTGAGAAAGGCAATCAACTGAACCGCAGTGGTAAGGTCATTACCCACTGTCCCGTGACAAATTTCTAGCTGATGATCGATCATCCTTTCGATAAGGTTGACAGAGAGAGGATACTTCTTATCCACAAACATATGTAAAACGAGTCCACTAACTGTCTCCAACACCAGAAAAAGAATATAGCTTCCAGCTTTGAATACGCCAGGTGTGTTGGTTCTTCCAAACATCACTACCATCATTCACTTCAGGTGAATCCATCAAAACCTTAAGATCTCCCCAAAGAACAAGACCAACTCCCGCAGCTTTCTTATCTTGATAAAATTTCATCACACGGCCATAAATTGTCATCAAGTTTGCTCTAGTAACCAAGTGAAGGATTTCCCTAAGACTTGTAAAGTACTTGCAAGAGTTGTCTAGCCTATAGATGGAATTGATCGATCCTAACCCCGTAGGAAATAACTCCCAGTCAACTACAGCATATAAATTAACAGGTGTATCATCATCAGAAGCATACTTAATGCACACTTTGTGTTCAGCTTCAGGATCTCCTTCTTCAATTAGATTGGTAGATTGAGAAGTATGAACACCTTTTCTGCCTAATCGCTTCTTCTTGGTACCAACCTTCTTGAGTGAGGAGGTAGTGTGTTGTGCTAGAGAAGCAATGTTAGAAGGAACTTCAACATCCTCTATTGTAGCTTCCTGAGAAGGAACTTCAACTTGAGCTTTTGGAATATCCTAAGAATGAGAAGAAGCAACAACTTCCTCTCGTGAAACATTTGGAGAAGGAGTTGCACCTTCTTCTTCCTGTGGAACACCGTCAGAAGGGGCTTCAACGTTTACTTCAACATCACCAGTCTTGAGTTTCTTTGAAGAGGCATTAGTCATTGGACTGCCATCTCTTTTCAAACCCCTTGTGAATGCAACAGATCTTTGGATCATATCAAACTCTTATTGAAGATGTTTAGGAGAGAGTTTTTGAACTTGAGCCATAGTCCAACCAGTAAAGTATACAACAGGACTTTGATTCTTCACATAAGTACGCATATATTGCCTGAGCTGAGATGGTGTCATAGGCCTATCCCTCTGTTCTTGAGCCCATTGTTCGGCAAGTTCTTTTCTTCGAGAATTAACCAACGCAACCATCCTGGCTGCAAAATCATCATCAGTAAATTCAACCCCAAAAATTATGGAAGATAAGTCTAGATTTGCTTGAAGACGAGCCAAAATTATATCCCAAGCAGCATCTGAGTAGTTTGCAGCCGATGCAAGAACCTCTTGCTGTCTCTTTCTTTGGTCTTCAGTCATCTCAAAGTCTTGAGACATCTGCCTAGCTAAAATAGCATCCGTCATAAGAGATTCAGCTCTTTGTTTTTCGAAATTTGCGAGTTCTTGAGCTTGTAATCTCTGAGCAGCCTCCCAACCTAGTCTTTCTTCTTCCAATTGCTTGAAAGTGTTATCTTGAGTTGGAGTAGGTTCTTCAACATCAACACCTTTTCCCTTTCTTGCATCTTTGACAGGTGATGAAGGAGTAGGAGGTGTAGTACCACTACTAGCAGGAATTGTTTCAGCAACAGGAACAGAACTACTGGTAGGAACATTTGCGCTACCAGGAGAAACGGTTGAAGGACCAGTAGGAGCAACATCAGAAGGATCATCAGTAGGAAACTCAGTAGAAGGAACCTCAGTAGTATGAACATCACTAGTAGGATCATAGGAACAAGCAGCAGGATTCTTAGAAGGACCACCAGGAGATTTGGTGGAATCAACAGTCACAGCCACATTAGCTAATGCATTTAGAGCATCCAACTCCACATCTGGCACTCCTCCATCTTCTTGGTCTGAATCACTCAACACCACCTTCCTTTTCTTAGTCTTGAGTTTGACCTCCAATGCTTTGACTTTCTTGACCAATTTTGGTACTACATCCTTAAATAGATTCTTGTGTGCCTTGAGTTAAGTTTCCAAAGAATGTACCTTCTTCACAAGAGTTGAGACTGCAGAGGACAAAGCAGATATGGTAAGAGGGTCCTCAGGACCTCCGGAAGCATGACCTGTAGGAGAGGCTTGAGTGACCCTGGGTGGAGATACATGAAAAGAGCCTCCCAAAGAGTCATCTTCAGTCTCATGAATTCGTGAGGAGGAAGCTATATTTGGTTCAGTCTGTTGATCATGCTTAAAGATAGGAGTAACATGGGGAGTAGCTTGAGGTCTAGTAGGTGGAGACACATGTTTTTGAGAATGGTCAGACACATGCCTTGTCTCAGGAATGGTTTCAGAAATAGACGGTGGGACAGCTTGTACATCAGCCCCTGCTCCTTCAGCTTCTTGAGCTCAGGAAAGCATAGCATCCAAAAGTGGCATAGTTTGCCCCACAAAATTAAGCTTCATGTTAGCAAAAAGTTTGCTGGACAGCTTGAACACATGGTACTGTCTGGTAATGCTGGTTTCTATACCCAAAATGGCTTGAAGGAATCGAGGATACATTAAGAACTTTTTAGCATTACCGATGTTACTAACCATCCCCTTAAAAATGTAGCTAGACCAGTTAAATCGTCGCCCATCAGAAAGACAAATAAGAGCAACAGCAATGGAGCTACCAAATTGATCCCAACTACCAGACTTGGTACTGAGACAATGAAGAAGAGTGTGGACCAAAAACCTCCATTGAGGTGAAAACTTGTTCTTGAAAAAGGTTAACTTGCCTTCAGTTACATACCCAAGATTATCCATGCCAGAATAGATTTCCACAATAGGTAAATCATCAATACCACCATCATCAACTAATTGAAGTTGGCTTCTTACGGATTCCTCAGTGATGGTGTATGAAGTCTTATCAACGATAGCTAGGATAGCTGGACGACCTAACTCTGGTGACCTGAAAGTGGCTGTGGACCAAAATTGTTTGACTAAAGAGTCAAAGATGATGGGGTCATGTGTAAGAGCATACCTTATATGAGAAGCCCCCAAGAAGTCGAGAATCTGATGATAATCATCACTTCCTTTGGGTTTTTGCAAATAACCCACTTTGTTGTGTTCATCTCTGTATCTGAGTGCGGCCATTAATGACATGAAAATAGGGTTTAGATTTTGTGCTGGTTGTGGATCGCAGTGAGAGTTGATACTGGTGGATAGTGGGAATTTAATTGATTTTGAAGAATGATCTCAATGTGTATTGGACCGTTTTGAACTTAGGGTTTTAATGAAAAGGTAATTGTTAAAATTTGAGAAAATATTAATTATCCATTTAATTAGAAACCCCTTTGACGAATTAAATGCCAACAATATCTCAATGGTGACTTTTAATTAAGATAAAAATCACTTTTAATCTACCAGTACGAACATACATAACCAGCACAAAGAAAAGTCAACCAGAAGGAAAGTTAACATTACCAGTAGGAAGTGGTTTAACAGTAGGAAAAAATAAAACTACCAGTAGGAACTCTAGTTACACCAGAGGGAACACTTAAACTAGTAGTATGAACATTCTGACATCAAAATAGAGCCACGTGGTCCATGGAGAACACTAGTAAGGACTAATCCACCCTTTTGATCCATTAGTCTGCAGAAGATTAGGCCAATACATATACAACAGATACAATAAAATGGAAAAGAAAAGTAACTATCAGAATTAACTAAAACTACCAGTAGAAGAAGTTAAAACTACCAGGAGAAAAATACAACCACTAGGAGAAACATAGTGTAACAAGAAAAATGAATTTGGAAAAAGGAAAAAAAAATGAAAAACCAACTATTTAGAAACTTGTACAACAACAGTCCTCCCCTTGGACTCAAATCCTCCCCTCAATCGTAGTATCTATGGATTGAGCATCCCAATGTTAACCACAAGATGATTAAACCTAGGTCCATCAAATGCCTTGGTTAACAGGTCAGCCACATTATCATCAGTATGTATTTTAAGGACTTGAATAAGTTTCTTTTCATTAGCATCTCTGATGAAATGATGCCTAATTTCTATGTGCTTAGTTCTTTGGTGAAAAACTGGGTTTTTAACTATGCAAATGGTACTTTGGTTATCAATAAAGATTTTGGTATTCATAAAGTTATACCCATAATCTAATAACTGATTTTGTATCCAGAGTACCTGACCACAGCAGTTAGCAGCAGCAACATACTCAGCTTCAGTGGAAGAGGTAGCCACAATGGTTTGCTTCTTGCATTGCCATGAGATTAACCTCCTACCCAGAAACTGACATCCACCAGTTGTGGATTTCCTATCCTTGTTTGCCCAGCAATAATCACTTCACATAGCTTCAAGCACAAATTGTACTCTCAGGACCATAACCCCAACTTAGGTTGGCCTTTAAGATACTTGAAAATCTTCTTCACTGCTTCCAAGTTGGAAGAAGTAGGTGTGACTTGATTCCTTGAACAAGCACTGACTGCAAACATTATATCTGGTCTTGAAGCTGTGAACCTATCATGGACCTGTACAAATGTACATTTACAGGACTATCAGGTTCATTTTTGGACTTAGGCTTTGGAGCTTCATAGGGTAAGTACATCCATGACACAATCCAAATCAAACTTCTTCAAGATCTATTGCACATTAACTTCTTGATTGATAAAAATTCTCAGGTCTTTGCTGAACTTGTAATCCTAGGAAGAAAGTAAGTTCTACCATAGCACTCATTTCAAATTCTCCCTTCATCAATGCCTCAAATTCATCACACCAGTCCTTCTTTGTAGATCCAAAAATGATGTCATCCACATAAACTTGAACCAGGATGATATCACTTTTGTGCTTCTTAAGAAAGAGAGTCTTGTCAATGGTGCCCCTTCTGTAACCATGATTCAGCAAAAAGGTAGAGAGGGTTGCATACCAAGCTCTTGGTGCCTGATGAAGTCCATATATAGCTTTGACTACCTTGTAGACCTTCTTGGGATGTTGAGGATCCATAAATCCCTTTGGTTGAGTGACATAAACTTCCTTATCAATTCTACCATAAAGAAACGCACTCTTAACATCCATCTGATAAACCATAAATCCCAAGTAAGAGGCAAATGCTAAAAACAATCTGATTGCCTCTATTCTTGAAACTGGAGCAAAGACTTCATCATAATCAATGCCCTCCTCCTGTCTATGTCCTTATGCTATAAGTCTAGCCTTGTTTCTTACAACAATCCCCCTGGCATCTCTCTTATTTTTTAGTATCCACTTAGTCCCAATAGCATATTTACCTTCAGGTAAATCAACAAGAACCCATACATTTTGAAACTTGAACTGTCACATTTCTTCCCGCATAGCATTAACCCAGCTTAGATCTTCAAGGGCTTGAGTGACACTTCTTGGTTCAACTTGAGAAAGAAAACAAGCAAACATACAATGTTGAAAGTCTGTATGATTGGTTCTTTACTGGTCATGAATATAACTGATAAAAGCAGATTCACCAGTAGTAGTCTTATTGACCTTGCTTCTCGTTTGCACAGCTGAAGTATGATCCCCAATAATCAGAGATTGAGGATGAAGTGTATTGATTCACTTAGTTAGCATAGGACTGACTTCCACAGTGGATGCTAAGTTGTTTAGATCAGCACCAAACTCATCATCATAAGATGAAGAAGAGAAAATACCAAGTGAGGGTTCATTATTTCCAAGGTCTGATGGACTGGGAAATCATGTTGTAGGTTCATTATTAAAGAATGAATCAGTTGGACAACCAGTAGGAACTGGAACACTACCAGGAGAAATAGTTGTATCACCAGAAGGAATTTGGATGCTACCAGTAGGAACTGGTATGCAACCAGGAGAAATAGTTGTATCACCAGAAGGAATTTGGATGCTACCAGTAGGAACTGGTATGCAACCAGAAGGAATTGATTTTGTACTTGAACTCGTCTAAAATTCCTCAGTATCTTTTTCAACAGAGGTGGCTCTTTGTTCCTGACCTTTCAGCCATGCAAGCTCCTTTTGAAAAATTTCTTCAGCAGAATCAAGAGGAGTATTATCAACTTCATCACTAGAAATATCTTTAGGCACAGCTTCTTGTATGCTGTGTGATGGATAAGAAGGGATAATGATGACTTGTTCATCACATTTTGAGTCTGAATCAACATCTTGTATACCTGCAGAGTTAGGCAAATCTTCATGTGTTCTTGCAGATTGGTTAGCTTTATCACGTTTATAGCCTAAAGATTCAGTCAAATAATCAAGGTCAAAGTACCATTCATGACCAAGACCCTGTACATTAGGTTTTTCCTCAAGATACCGCAGATTCATCGTCTCTTCTACCCTTTTAGTAGGCACATTGTACACCCTGTAGGCTTTATTACTTGCAGAGTATCCAACAATGTAGCCTTTATCACTTGTGTTTAGAATGGTCACATGACACCCAAAGGGTTTAAAATGACTAACGGAAGGAATGTTCCCAGTCAATAAGGCATAGGGTGTCTTATAATGAGGACTAGTTATTCAAGACATAACAAGCAGTTCTTACTGCTTCAGTCCAAAACATAGTAGGTAACTTAGAGTCAGCCAACATAGTTCTAGCTGCCTCTATATGGGTTCTATTTTTCCTCTCAGCAACCCTATTTTGTTGCGGGGTTCTGGCATTACTATAATCCCTCTTTATCTCTTTTAACCCACAAAGTTCAATAATATGAGCATTTTTAAACTCTATACCATTATCACATCTTATAGCTTTTACCTTTTTGTTTAACTGGTTTTCTACAAGATTAATAAAGTCCTTAAGGATAGGATAGGTCTCATCCTTATGTTCTAAAAAGAAAACCCAACAAAACCTGCTATAGTCATCAGTGATCACAAGGCAGTAATATTTGTGGTCAATGCTTCGAATTGATGTAGGACCAAAGAGGTCCATATGAAGCAATTGCAAAGGCTCAGAAATGGAGCTCACAGCAGTAATGGCCTTATAAGAGGCTTTGTGTTGCTTGCCTTTACAACATGCAACACAAGTATGGTCATTCTTGAAAAGTTTAGGGGGTAGTCCTCTAACTAAGTTGCCCTTTACCAATCTGTTCATTTTTTTATAGTTCACATGACCCATCCTCCTATGCCATTTCACAGATTCATCAACTGAGGCTTTTGCCACTAAACAAGCCAAATTACCCCTGGGACTGAGATTATTCAAGTTAATGGTGTAAAGATTATGTTTCCTTGGAACCCTAAGTACCACCATACTTTCATCTGGAAGCATGAAGTCCTTGGATAGCACAAGACAATCAGTGTCTGTGAAGAGAACTCTATTCTTCTTGTCACAAATCTGAGAGATGGAGAACAAGTTGAATTGTTGCAGTTCCTTCACATAGTAGACATTTTCAAAATCCAGTGTGTGAGTTTTGATTGTCCCTTTTCCAGTGATCCTACCTTTACCACCTCCAAAAGTCACTTTTCCTCCTTGAAATTCTTGAAAGTCATCCTGTCTTTCCATGTTACCTGTCATACTTCTAGAACAACCACTATCAAAGATCCCTTCATCTTCAGCATCTGAATAAGGATTTTCCTACAATATACAACATGGGAAAAGTTAGTGTCTAAGGGGGACCCAAGCCATTTATGACTTGGGTCTGCCTTGTGGATCTGAAAAGGTTGTCCATGAAGATGTATGAGATCCACTATTGTTCTTGGGTACCTAGTATAAACCTTTTCTATGTCTTTTCCAAGAACAACCTGTTGAGGGCTTAACAACAGGTGCCCATCTCACCCCACCATATTTCATATGATTATAATACATTTGAGGTACATATGGTGTATAAGTCTGAAAATAAGAACTTGTAGGTCTATTTAAATGGGGCATAGGTCTAGCAGTACTTTTCCACCAACCAGAAGTTACTGATGGAGAATATCCTCTATCAGTAGGAACTAGAAAAGGCCTATTTTGCCTACCAGTAGGAACTGGTGCAGGCACCTTTGGCTTACCAGTAGGAACTGGTTGTGGACTAGCAGGAGGAATGTTTACTTTGCCAGTCCTAAGAAGTACAGCTTGTGGGACAAACTGATTTTAATGATTAACATTATTCCTACTATGTACAGGTCCCACCCCATTACCAACAGTCTTAGTAGCCATTTGTTTCTCATAAAAATTACAATCCTTAATAAGATGAGTACTATGGTATGTGTTTAATTACACATACCTTTTACCTTTAAAAACGAGCTAAAATAACCAAAAACAGACTTAAAATACCAAATATA
>BQNB010001059.1:0-41929 GCA_026074375.1 Tanacetum coccineum
TATTTCCAAAAAAGAAAAGTTTATATATACTTCTGCCACATCTAATACAATGTTTACATGTTTATCAAATTTGCACAGGATATTACTGTAAATAGATGCATATCATAAACTATATGATGTATGATATTTATGCATATGTATAGAACTCTCAGCCACGTCGTCAGAAACCATGGTTATGTTTATATCCGTTGACTACAATTGTGTTTAGATCAAAATAAACAATTTCCAAGTTAGCACACGGTGAAAAGGACATTACCTTCCAAAAGTGCATCACAAACTTCCTCAATCGTTAAATTCAGCGTTGCTGAAGTAAGATTGAAATGTTTTAAGAGTTCTTCAGATTAAGAACGCAATTTTCATGGGCGGTCTGTGATGAGCAGGTAGAATCTGCACCTTTGTGGCAAATGTTTCGTTCGCTGCAGCTGGAACCCGACTGAAATATGCATATAACACCACAAAATTAGTCTCATTCTTCTAAATAAAATTCATTTTTATCTCATTTTTGTAATAATTTACTGAAAATTTAGCACCAAAGGACAAATAAACAAAACTAGAGCCGATGCTTTCTTAGATTATAATGGTTCAGTAAATAGTCTGGGGCATTAAAACTAAAGGACCTTTGAAGTGATTGGTAACCGTGAGATAGTTATATCCCCGTTCAAGAGGTTAAATCCCGTCGTAGACAAAAGTGAGATTGTCGTCGATTATTAAAATTTATGTATAATAGTTGCCTTTCAAAAATAAAATTCTCTAGACTTTCCATGTGTTACGACCTTTTGCCTCATTTGCATTCACATCATAATTATTCTATCTTCATTCTACATACTTGATCCAGAATTAATACACAGAAAAATCGCAACACAAAGGTACCTTGTATACATAATGGATCAAGAATGTCACTTGTTATCAAAACCTTGGAAGATAACTATGTTTATATTAATAATTACCAATGGAGCCATGTGTATTTCACTCATACATACAATATTCCTGGATCTTTTCCAAAGGCACCGTCCACGCAATTATAAATTTATAGAGCTAAGGGCCTATTCTTCTTTCAGGGGCAGAGCGAACGGCATCCTATATTTTGTAAAAAGAAGAAGGGGCATGTTCTGCTACGTGCGTGTTGTGTAGGTATGGGATACTAGACAACAGTCCTGCCGCATTACGTTTTAAGTTCATAAGGAGTACATCACTGTTATGACCTTCGAGCCTTAATTAATGAGGGGTCGGAATTACATAATGTAAAAGTGAAATTTAGACAGCGATGATGAAAGAGCTAAGGAAATAAACAAAATCACTCTTTTGATGCATGTGTCGAGCCTAAATCCAATAATGACTATGAGGCACTGGTACGGGTTCAACATATTCATGACTATTAAAATATCAATACATCCCATGAATCTCATGAATGCAGAAACTAACACGCACACAAATGAATTCTTTTGAATTATTGCCTACACCAAAAACCATACTCAACTCATTTTAATGAATCATATTAAATAGGTTATATACCCATAACACCACATTTCATAACTCTAAAGTTATTTTGTTTTTTCATTAGGAAAAGAAAGTAATGGGATGCCATTAAAAGTTAAGCAAGGTAAACGAAACATTGATACCCATTAAACGTAACACAAATAGAATTTTACCATAAAGAACTCGTTAATCATCGATACCATACCTTTGCTTCAAAGTGGTTTACGTATGCATAAACCGCATAATTGTTTTCAATCTGAATATTTCCTCATCCATTATTGCACTCCACAAATCAGCTTATATTTGACTCCCATCCCAGATGAACGAAACGATAGTCACACCCTCAGAATGAGCATTTTCAATACGTCGCAAGCATTGAGGGTTTTTTATACACCACGCCTAGAATCATAAGTTACAAAAATATTGGTCCCTTACCAAAAATAGTAGATTTACCTTTTTGACACATTATCCAACTTGCCCATTTTGTCAGCTAAAAAGATAAATTGTTCTCATGATTAGTAACCTTTCCTATGGGATGAGCATATATCTGCTGCCATTAGCACAATGAGCCTAATTGGATAATGGTTGACTCCTTTTGACTCGGTATTATCCAGGACTGCCAAAATGAGAAGAAACTCAAGTTTTCAACCTTATTGATGAACACGACAAGTCAATGAGCTCAAGATAATCCTAAACAGCGATGATACTCAGCTCAGGGGTTTATTAAATCATATGGGGGAAAACTCTAATGAGATCAAATGATCAGTAATCATAATGACGAAATTCAATACATGTTACATCCCAGTAAACGTAACTTAACATAACTAAAACACTAAGGAGCGTTTGAATATGCTTCTAAAGTCGAAGTCTGATGTTTTAAAGGTCTGGTAAAGAGTGATTCTAACTATGATTATCTTATTCTTTGGTGTCAAAATAATCAGTTATCGAGAGAAGATAAGTAGCAGCCTAAGAAAACCAATTATATAGATAAATGTCACCTGCAAAAACACTTACCTGCAAGCAACATTAGCAAAGTGACCTGCAAAAGATTATCCAAAAAATGAAATTAACAAAACCCCTCAATTGTGACATGAACCCTAATTTCAAAATAAAAAAGGAATTGAAAACCAAAACCTACAAAAGCAAATTTACCTGCAAAAAGTTATCCCAAAAAACAAAATTAACAAAACCCCCAATTCTCACATAAACCCTAATTTCAAAATAAAAAGAGATTGAAATCAAAAACCTAAAAACCCACACAAAGTTTATAGAAAGAAGACTTACCTTAAAACCCACACAAAGCTTTAGGAAATCGGTATGTGTTTGTTTAATTATAATTGTAGGAAGTAGCTTAATTTTCTTCACTCTTCATCTTCGGGGGTAATAAACTTGACTGTTATCATAATTGGGTTGTAATTGCATGATGCTTTGTATCCCTAAACTGCAGGAACACTTCATCTTCTAGGGTAATAAACGTGCCAACCTCTTGGGTTTGCAGTAGGAGAAATTAACCATGCCATTTATTCACACATGATTGGACAATTTTGAGAGCAATTGTTACAAAACTTGAAGCATGCACATTAAATAAATGTATTCAATCTTTATATATACGAGGGCATTACGACCCGTGCGATGCACGGGTTTTGTTTTTCGATAAAAATATGAAATTTTGCTTATGTCTAAAACTCAATTTTTTTATCTATTATTATGAACTTTATGTTAATATGAACATTGATTTGTTGACTGAAATAAAGCACAATCAATGCTTTTCGTTACAAAATTAAATCACAATCAATCAATGCTTTTCGTTACAAAAATAAATCACAATCAATCAATGTTTTTTCGTTACCAAAATAAATCACAATCAATGCTTTTGAATACCGTATAAGACTTGGGTAAAAGGTTTAACCTGGTAATATATTAATGAAAGAATGAAAAGATTGGAACAATGGATGAAAGAGGTATTGAGCCTCTCTCAAAACACGACAATTTTTACACTTTTCAAAACATGGGTTACAACAGTTAACCATTGATTATGCATTTATTCGCATGGATTTGTATAATATAAAAAGCTTGGGTTACACAACTTGAAGCCTATACAATAAATACAGTCAAAAAGTAAACTATTTATACACACAATATGTAGTATGTAACCTTCCATAAGAATATGAAGGGTCTCTTTTAATTACTTGCAAAATGAAGCTACTTAGTAAGCCGATTGTTTGTATACTTGTAACTCCCATAATTAACTCACATGTATTTGTACAATTATCAAAGCTTTGGTTACAAAACATAAAGCCTCCATATTTATTTACATTTTAACTTACAAACAAACTAAACCAATATTGCAAAGTCACAAATAATGTTCCAAACAAACTTAAAATCTAAAATAAACAAACAAATACAAAACTTATTACAAAATTACATAAACTTGGGGAAAAAATAGACATATTTTATAACGAAGTGAGTAACATTAACAACAAATTTAAAAAAAATGAAGCATGCATTCTTGGCAACACCGGCAGTTCAAGTGGCGGCCGGATGAAACAATAACAACCATAGCTACGGCGGTTATCGGAGGGAGGTGGCGGCTGAAATAAAATATGCTCAAAAACGTTAAAAGATAAAGATTCATAATTAAAATCCACATATCTATATAAGAAAATATACATAGATCTAAAAATCTCAAAAATAGCAATACCTTTTGTGTTGTGGATGTTTCGATGGCGGGTTTTCTGGGATGAGGGCGCAGCTATATCCGGCAAGACGCCGATGGTTGGCAGCGGCAAGTGGCAGCTGAAATTAAAAAAAAGGTAAAAACATTTAAAAAACTAAGATCTACAAATCCATGTAAGAAAGCATCCAAAACTTGTTTAATATAAATAGATCTACCAAAAACACTAAAAAAACTCAAAGCTTGTAAGCCCTTATTGTGATGTAGATGTTTTGGTGGTGCTTACTCTTGGTGGTAGCGCTCGGTAATGGTGGTAGGGTTTTGTTTGTGGCTGGGGTTTGGATGTGGTCGGGTTCCGGTGGTGGAGGGACATGGTGGTAGGGATTCTGATGGAGGTGGGGATGTTGGTGGTGGAGTCGTTGTTGTGGTAGTGAGAGCGAGAGGTTTTGTTTTAAACTATTTATGAACATAATATGTAGTATGTAACCTTTCATAAGGATATAAAGGGTCTCTTTTAATTACTTGTATACTTGTAACTCCCATAATTAACTCATATGTATATTTACAATTCTCAAAGCTTTGATTACAAATCATGAAGCATCCACAATTAATTTTTATATAAGAATGCTTATCAGCCTGATAAATACAGGTTTTTTGTACAACTATGGAAGCATGGGGTATTCACCTTGAAGCCTCCACATTTATTATACGAACCCAATCTTTATCTATAATAGATAAGAGTTGACTGATAACACAATTGCTACAATAACCCTTAAAAAACTAATTTTTATAATTTTTTAATCTAACATTTATCACACAATTGCTATCACACAAATATTTATAATAATATTTTTTATACTTTTTTAATCAAAGGGGGATATGTGTCCAGTACAAAACACAAAACAGAAAGAAAAAACATACACTACACCAAAATAAGAAAACACCTACTGAACATTTTCCTCTCTCTCTCTAATATGCCTCTCTGTCTATAAAACGCCGACTTGATTCTATATTTTTTGCTACGGGTTACGGGTTACATACGTCCGTTTGTGTGGCGGGGTTGTCGCGATTGTTAGGGTTTGGTTCTTTGAATGGAGGGTTGTTACGATTGTTAAGGTTTGGTTCTTTGAATGATATTCTTTACTTTTCGAGTCAGTAACTCCTTAATTACCGTTTGCATGTTATTTGATTCAAGTTTGTGTTGTTCAATTGCTTTAATTAGGGTTACGATTTTGTTCTTCCTGTTATCTGTAATTTATGCGATTTTTATGTGTGATAAAGATTAGATTGATTTATGAGAGAAAAAAATAATAATGAATGTGTATATAGTTAATGGTTGCTGAAAGTGTTGTTCTTTTTGGTGAAAAGTTTGTTTATGGTATTATTGTTGTTGTTAGAAAATAATTATGTGGCTATAAGTAGAGAGTGTAAATTCGAGGTTATCCATATCTTAGAGAGGCAAATTATTAGATCTGCAGCCATGGCGGGTTGGCCCTTCTCTTTACTTGCGGATTCATATCTCCAGCTTATAGGTAAAGTGTGTAGAGTCGAGGTTATCCGCATCTTGGCGGGCAAGTTATCCGATTTGCATCCATGGCGGTTAACCCTTATCTTTCTGTTTATTGTTCTTTCAAGTAGTGGTTATGATGATAGAAATTAAACGTGTATGCGTGGTTCGATTAAAGATGAGGTTATTTGCATTGTGGCGAGGCGAGCTTCCTAAGCTTGCAGCTATGGCGAATATATCCTCTTTTTTTGAATCCCTGCGTATCCCTACCCTAGGAACTTTGGTTGCTTATAATATTGGAATCTGCTTAATGTGCTTTCAATTAGCTTTTATGAGACAAGAATGTTGGCGTATCATTTTTCTATTACGCTTTCAATCAGTTTTTAAGCGATTAAATGGTGTTGATATCAGTTGTGAGAGGTTGTGATGAGTACAAAAAACTTCGGTGGAACTGAGATTATCCGCGTCTTGGCGAGGCAACTCATTATCGTTCCAGCAATGACGGACGTATCATCTTTCTTCGATTATGAGTGTTAGGTTCATAAAAAGTGTCGATTATGTGGTTTAGTTATATTTAGTTAATATACTTTATTTTGTTTAGAATAAAGTAGCTTGTAATAAGGTATATTATGTTAAACGAATGAAATAGCATAATTACCAAAGAATAGGGACTAGAAGTGAAAAATAAAGGAAGGGAAGGCTCCTTCCTTCTCTTATAAATACCCCTCTAATCATCATTAGAAGGTGATGCCTTGTAATAAACATTTTCTCTTTCCCTTCGTTTTATAACATTTGAAATTTGAATACTTGCCCTCCTCTACTATTCTCTCCAAGCTTCCATGGTTGATTATGTATGATTCAAGATAAACAAGACCTATCAAGTGGTATCATACGCCATTAGAGAATTAGAGTGAGTCTATTTGTGAGTTTTTATACACGTTCGAGAACCTCAAGATGATATTTTGTGGATTCGGTTGAGTTTCTTGAGCTTTCGAGTTGTATTTTGACAGTTATTTCGAGTAATTGAACGTGATTGAGTGATCTACTGGATTTGACGTTATGAATTTTGGTAGAGTTTTCATTTTCAGTAGTATTCTATCATTCTCGGAAATGGTTCAGTATTCTCGAAAGTGGTTTAGAATTCTCGGATCGTTTTTCTGATAGTTTTTGCTTATTACTCTTAGTTTCTCGATAGAAAAGTATTGTAATAGATATATACGCATTTTCGGTTCTATCAAAAATCGTATATTAGGAGATTATTGATAAACTCGATGGAAGATCGAGTTTTATAAGTTTTCACACTTGTTTGGTTTTATCAAAAAGTGTGAATAAGGACTTAGTGAATTTACTCTCGGGAATACGCTTACAAAGTGTTAAAACCATAATTTCACGGTTCACAAAAACTGCCCAACCAGAACAGGTTGTGCCCTAAAAAGCCCTCAACAAAAATAAAACTTGTGATCATACTTTCCCCAAAAATTGAAAGATCTCAACCGTAACCCAAAATTGCAGCAACATGATCATTTCCAAAGCGGACGGTTCCTAAAAACTTCCAGACAAAATTGATGAGAAGCTTTAGATTCCCGGTCATATGCTTGGAACAACCCGAGTTGATGCACCATAAACAAATTTAGATAACCTGCCAAGAAAATAAGTGGGAATTTGGGAAAAAAAAAAAACCCAGTTTGATTGTAATTCCCTAAGGGGTAGAAGTACATGCATTATCACCATTTGAGCAGTCAGACTGACACTCAGATTCACTAGATGTGATTATTTTTCCTTTAAGGTTAAAATTTGTCCAGTTGGTGACCACCTAAGGCAAAATCTAGGTTTACTAGGCGTAGGTGAAGCAAGTCTTCTTTGGACCCTAACTTCATAAATTTCCCTGACATTTGGCTTATTTTTCTTTTGATTTGCAATACATTTTGAAACATTGCACTTTGGTTAGCATTACCAGAAATTCATAGCGCATTTACAAAATGAGCACACAGACATCATGATAGAATTAAATTAAATATTGCTTACACATAGCACAAACAACCTTCATATTTATCATTCACAAATAGCAAGCTTATAACGGTTATTACGTCAGATATGTTAAGCTTTCGGAAATTTCTAAAAACTTTTGGAACTTTTCAAAACAATTAGATTTTGATTAAAAGTGTTAAAATTTAAGTTTCATAGCTTATTTGAGAGTTTTGAAGAAGTATTAATAAAAAAGCTAAGAACTTTCACGATATTTATAGCTTATTTGATCTTATTTATCATCCTATTTCGCTTTGAAAACCCTTGTTAAAACACGATCAAAAAGCGTCTTTTATGTGTGCATGATACATAAAGTTTAGATTTTTATGAAAGATTTATGTGTCAACAATAAGTTTTCATAAAAATATTGGATTTAAACACATTAAAAAGTGGTTTTTATATCGTTTTTTATAATATGTGTATGAACATCGTAGTTTCGTAAACCATGGTTTCAAAAAAGGGTTTCGTAAATCATAGTTTCAGAAAAGGGTTTCGTAAATTATAGTTTTAGAAATGGTTTCATAAATAGAGGTTTTGGAAAATAGAACTTTCGGTAATTAAGGTTTTGGAAAAATTGAGCTTTCGGATAAATTGAGCTTTTATAATTCAAGGGTTTCGTACTATAAGGTTTCGTATTTCAGCGTTTTGTATTTAAAGACATTCGTAATCCAGGGATTCGTAAAAACAAGCTTTCGTAATTTCAAGTTTCGTAATCTAAGGTTTCATAATTTAGGGTTCCGTAATCCAGGGTTTCGTAACAAAAGCTTTCGTAATTCAGGATTTTGTAATATTGTTGAAGTTTCGGAATCTATAGTTTTAGAAATTGTGAATTCTCCAAACATTGATACAAAGCCAACAACACTTATCATCAACATCAAACCAAAACACATACATTTATCTTCTTAAGATCCATAATCTTTTCACATATCATTTAAAACTTCATCATGTCTACTTAATCAAACAGTCAAATGCATAACGACATTATGGCAGCTGGTTCCAAGGAACGTCCACTAATGCTTGCACCGGGTATTTATGCACAATGGAAGTCATGGTTCATGAGATACGTTGAAACCAAACCAAACAGATAGCTACTCAAGAAAACCATTTATGAAGGTCCCTACATCATGACTGCAATCACACATCCAAAAACTCCTTAAGATGGTGATAGAGAAAGGGTACCAGGTTCTACTGAGACGAAAACTTATGCTAATATCGGTCCAGGAAATTAATTGATGCTGAAGCATAAGCAGTTCATATGATACTGAATGGGACTAGGAATGAAATATACTCTACTGTAGATGCTTGCCAAATGCAAAGGAGATGTGGATTGCAATTGAACGTTTGTAGCAATGAGAGTCCATCAACATTCAAGATGTCAAGACAAAGCTGTTTTGGGAATTTTGTAAATTTGCTTCAAGGGACTGGGAACCAATTGAGTCATACTATACAAGGTTTTACAGAATGATGAATGAAATGGTGAGGAACAAGTTGAAGGTTGATAAAATGCAAGTAAATGTTAATAAAATGCAGGTGAATGTGCAGTTTCTATAACAACTTCAACCAAAATGGTCAAGATTTGTCACAATTGTTAAGCAAGCTAACAATTTGGATAATGTCTCCTATCACAAATACTTTGACATTCTGAAATAACATCAAAATGAATTCAATGAAATTCGTGTTGAAAGAATTGCAAGGAATGTTAATCCACTCGTACTTGTTGCTGCTACTCAAAACAATCTAAATGACTATTACCAAGCACCTCCAGCACCAAAAGCTTACAAACCTCATACACCATCATCAAGACAAACAACATCCACCAGATCAAATGCTACTACCATGAACAAAAGCAAATAGATTGTCAAAACATCTTCACCTCCATCCGAGTCATCATCTGAAGAAGACAATGATGAAGAAAAGGCTCAGAGGGATAAGCAGATACAGAAAAGTTTGGCACTGATTGCAAAGCACTTCAAAACATCTATAAACCTACCAACAACAATCTCAAAACCTCATCAAACACTTGGAACAAGAATGTGGATACTTCCCCAAGAACTGAGAATGACAAAAATACTGGGCAGTTTGGGAATCAAAGGACAATGGCAGTTGCTGAGAAAAGGGAAACTGTAGGGAATCAGGTAGTTTAACAATATGGGATACAGTGTTTAATTAAAAGAGGTTTGGGCATTTTGCTAAGGAGTGTAGAAAACCAAAAAGGGTCAAGGATTATGAGTATCACAAGGAAAAGATGATGCTATGCAAGCAAGAATCAAAAGGTATTCCTTTAAGTGCAGAGCAGAATGAATGGCTTCAGGACACAGATGAAGAGCCCGATGAATAAGAATTGGAAGCACATTACATGTACATGGCAAAGATTCAGGAGGTCTTACATGAAACTGATGACAATTCTGGACCTACCTAGATGCTGAGTGATGACATCAAATAACGTCACTTTTATAGCATCATTTATCCCATGTTTCTTACCCACTTTGTATTAATTATTGCATGGATTGGTACTTAATTGTTTATATTTGTTATTTTCAGTAATTATCGAGCTTTGGGCAAAAGATGGAGAAAATGACGTGTTTTGAAGCATAAACAAAGAGTTTGAGAAAGTCGACTGATTCTGACATCAATTCGCCGTATCTAAAGACTTTGAAGAACTCAAGACCATTGCCTGACTTTAAAGAATACGCCGTATCCACATCAGCAGATACGTCGTATATGATACTTTTTCAACTATCAAGCGAAACACGTTTTCAGCCAATACTCCGTATCCAAAACCTCAATACTCCGTATCCAAAGACCCAATACTCCGTATCCAAAGACTCAATAATCCGTATTGGTCAATACTCCGTATCCGAAGATCCAATACTCCGTATTAGTCAATACTCCATATCCGAAGAACCAATACTCCGTATCCAAAAATCAGAAATGGTGTATTGAACCCAGCTCAAGAAAAATATGGAATATTTTATTTTTGGAGCCCACGCCAAGTTAACCCGATACGCAGTATTGAGTTTCAATACGCCATATCGACCACCCTAAATACTATTTGGGGTATGCTTTTTACCACCAAGTCCAATTTTCAAAAGATCTATGAAGCCATGAAGGTCTTATAAAGTGGTCTAATCGATGGGAAAACTCTTGTAATCTCTACACTCCACTATACGCGTTCGGTTAGCATTATGTTTAATCATTTATCTATGATTTCGTGTATTGTTACAATGACTATCGGCTAATACCTTTAGGTATTAGCCATGTTTATGATAATATAATATTTTGATTTGTCTTTATATCGATTGTTCTTTATTCGTTGTATGTTAATTATGTTTATCACTTCATATCCGTTTATGTGCTTAATTATGTATTTTCCCTATCATTCAACTGGGTCTAGTCCTACATATTTAATGCGCTACAACTTTGGTGTTGTTTGGGCATAGGCTAAGAGTCCGAGATAGAAACATATAATGCTTATTCATATAGCTAGAATAATAGGATCACCAATAGAAAGCCTTGTTTTGATCTATGGTTAAGTGGATAGCTAGACTAAGCCGGTGACTTAGGATTATACATAACGTCTTGTTTCCATAGGTAGTTAAGTGGGCGTAGACTACTAGTATATGAATTTCCATTAAGTAGTAAGTTGGGAATGCCTCCATAAGCTAGGATTCAATATAACCACCAATATAGTTTTCTAGATAGATTATAGTCAACGGTGTGAGCTTTATGTTGGTTTAGGTTAATTGTGACAAGATTAGCTAGATACAAACCTCGAGTCTAGGGAGAAGACCCACCTAACTTTGGAATGATATACCACCAATGAATTAATACAATCATTGCACAAAGACAATCAAGGCATATTATTAGATTAAACTAGCTAATATGTTTTCCTTACATTTGACCGCTTCCCAATCTTTTGTTAATCACTTGTGTGTGTTATTTGTCATCACCTTATGATAGTTAGAACTAAACTCGTGCTAGTCTCTCAGGCTGAAACCCCCCCCCCCTTTGCGTTAGTTTAGGTTTAATTAGAATAATTAGGTTAGATTAGTATTAAATCTAGATAAATAAAATACCAGTAGAATTAAGAGTTAACTTCCACTCTTAGTGATCGACACCCTACTTACCAACGAAGCTACATCTGATCGGGTACACTGCCCGTTAGAGTGATGTTTTTAGGTATAGTCGGCTAAATATAAATGTAAAACTTGATAATAAATAACAAACCTCACTAAAACACATCAAGTTTTTGGCGCCGCTGCCGGGGAGTGCGATTGTTTAATTTCTTGTTTTTATTGGTATTTTTAGTATAAATCTAGTTTTATTTTTCTACTGTCTGCTGTTATTTATTGAATACAACGTATCTATTTTCTTTGAATACAACTTATTCAACATTAAACATCGATACGGCGTATCCAGTTTATAGCAGCAGTTTTAGTTAGCTTTCTAGTTTAGTTTTCTAGAATAGTTTTACTTTGAATTATGTCTTTTTTAAGGTACCGTTTTTGGGTTCCCTCCTTACCCGTTCAATTATCCTACAAGGATGTTAACTATGGAAGAAATGTTGGCTAAATTCATTGATGAAGGGAAACATGAACATGAGGAGATGGAAATATTCATTAAAGAATTTAGAACCACCAACGAGCTTTTGTTAAAAGAATGAATCAACTTATTGAGTGAGCTAAAAATCGAGGTAAACGAATTGTCAAAGGTTGTGAATAATGTTTTGATTCCAAAATACGAAGTCAATGGAGTGACAACTAGGGGATGAAAGATGATGTTTGAAGCTGCCCCTAGTAAAGAAATTAATGAAACTGGAATCAACAAGAACGAACCTCTCAGGTTTAAACAGGATGTGCAAGAAAAGCTGCATGATGTTGTGAAAAATAAATCTTCAAGTATTCGTGAATGGACTACTCAACCATTGGTAAAATCACAACAATCATCTATTCCTTTCCCAAACCGGGTGAGAAAAAAAAGCACTGCAACAAAATTTTTTAGAGAATCTGAAACAACTCGATATTAATATTCCATTTATCGAAGCCCTAGTGCAAATACCAAAATACGCTAAATATCTGAAGAATTTACTGACGAATAAATCCAGACTTGAAGAACCTTGTACGAAGACAATGAACGAAAGGTGCTCAGCTGTCTTGCTCAACAAACTGCCATTAAAAGAAAAAGACCCTAGGAGTTTCATTATCCCTTGTCAAGTGTTAAAGAAACATAAGGAAGTAGAAGACTTGGCCGCAGATCACTTATCTAGGTTAGAGAATCCATACATGGATGTATTAAACTAGAGTAAATCTGGTGATGATTCTCGACGAGGGTTTATGGTGCCTGAGATCCAAGTTTAAAGATGATGAGCCATGGTATGCAGATTTCGTTAAATAATATTGTGGAAAGGTGTTCCCCCCTAATTGGGATCCTTCGAAAAAAAGAAAGAGTTTTTTTTGCAAGTCAAGACTTACTTTCTGGGCGGAACCTTATGAATTTTAGACTGTACGCGGATAATATAATGAGGAGATGTGTGGCTGAAGTTTGAACCTTCGAAATCCCTGGCACATTGTCATTCGAGATCCTATGGTGTGACATCCATTAATGCTCTTAGTTACGGTAAAGAAGGTTTACGAGTCCGGATTTTATTGGCTTAGTGTCTTTAAGGATGCTAATGAGTACATAAGACGATGTGATGCATGTCAAAGATCGAAAAACATATCTTCAAGCAACGAAATGCCTCAAAATAACATTCAGGTATGCGAAGTCTTTGATGTTTGGGGATTAGATTTTATGGGACCATTTCCCCAATCTAGAGGTAATAAATACATATTAGTAGTTATAGATTATGTGTCCAAATGGGTAGAAGCTCAAGAATTACCTACGAATGATGCGCGTGTTGTGGTTAAGTTTTTAAGACAGTTATTTTCTAGGTTTGGAGTTCCAAAATCTTTGATTAGTAATAGAAGGGCATATTTTTGCAATTCTCAGCTTGAAAAAGCTTTATAAAGATATGGTGTAACTCACAAATTATCCATGGCATATCACCCTGATTCGTTGACGGTATATATATAAAATAACTTAAATGCAAATTCTAACCGAATGCCCTTGACCAAGGCAAAAGGTCAAATTCCACAAAAGGATAAAATACACAAGTAAGAATCAATGATAAAAAAGATTCCGGAAGAGATATTCCCGGGTCGTATGTCCCAACGAGGCTGCAATTGAAAATTATCCTGGTTTGATGAGAAATTGAATGATGGAGAATATATGATGGAAACACTGATATAATTACAACTAAAATTAATTAAATAAAACCTAATTTAATCTACGGGAAACAGATATAGGAAATGGGGATCTTAAAAACTACGGGAAACAAAATTAGTTATAGGGAAATCCTAAAATTAAATCTAAATTAAATACGGGGAACAGAATAAGGTATCGGGAAACCTAAATATTAAAAATTAAGAAAAATAAATGCTAAATTAAATTAAAAATCAAAATTAAATTCTAATTAACTTAATTTGAAAAATAAAGAAAACTAGAACTAAAACGGAGGTCGTTTGAATGTAAAACGAAAAGAAACGGTAAAACGCACTCGACAAAACGGGTCTAAGACTGAATTTTAAGAAAAATTAAACCTATACTAAATGTTATATTTTTCTTAGACACTAAATGACAAAAGAAAATTTTATAAAAAAGAAAAATATTTTTTTATTAATTTTTGGATTTTTTATGAATTTATAAAGATTAATAACTAATTAAAACTAAGAAAATAGAAAAAGACAAAAAATAAAAGTTATAAAAATTCTGAAAAAATAAAATTAAATAAAGAAAAAGTTAACAATTCTAAAAATATAAAAATGCCCAAATTTTACTGTTTAAAATTAAAGTAATTAAACTAATTAAATCTAAACCTAATTTATATTAATTAAATTAAATAAACTAACAGCTGTCAATTATAGGGACTAACAGTGAAAGGACACAAGGACTAACGGGGAAACAACAGACTAACAAGGGGGACTAACAATTATGACTATAAAAGACAAAATTACACAAACAGTCCCTGAGTTGGACCCCGATTACAAAGCAAGTCCAAAGTGCTTATTATCAAAAAGCTATAAAAGCAAAGTTGTTAAGGGGCTCAAGGGGAGTCTTTTTTGTAAAAGCACTTATGCTTTTTACTCACTAAATAAGCTAGAAACTTAAGGTTTTGGACTGACAGTGCTTAAAAAGGCTTATGAGCTTATTTTTCTTTCTTTTTGGGATTTAAGCTAACAAATAAGCTAGAAACTAGGGGAAATAGATATTCAGCTAAGGGATTCTTAAAATAAGCTAAGGGACCCTAGAATAAGACCTAAAATAAGCTGAAAAAGGATACAACAATATTGACAGATGTATTATAAAAACAAAAAAAGGGACTTTTGTAAGGCCTAAATAAGCTAAGCTAAAGGGTGAGTTAAGCTAAGAAAACTTGGGGATTTAAAGAGCAATTACTAAGCTATAAATAAAAGCTAAAATATCTAGGAGCTTAATACAAAATAAGCTAAATAAGGGAGGCTGAATTATGGTGCTCAGCACCAGGGGAAATGCAACAGTGAGCTTAAAGGCTTTTTTGGCTTATGCAATAAGCTCTTATGAGCTTTTTAGCCAAAACAAACCACAAACAGATTAACAAGGGATGCAAATGAGCTTATTTTCAAAGTATGAGAGCTTAATGCTTAATTAAAACTGCTGATAATGGGGCTTAAAAATGGGGGATTTCAAGAATCATGCATACATACACACTTGGCTATATTTGGTACATTACAATGACAGGACAAATGGCTTTTGAAAAGAGCTATTATAAGACTAAATAAGCACACTAAATTGGGGTGGGTGTGCTTTAAGCTGTCACACAGCTTAAGTGGTTTTAGCACACTTTGTTGCCTTTATAAACTTTGACAGAAGCAAAAAGCCTTAAAAACTTATTTTACACTAAAGATTATGATTAAAATGGTCTAAATAAACCCCACACAAACACAGTCAGCCAAAGTTGGCTGATGTTACCACCCATACACCACCCATTTGACCCATTTAAAGGTTAAACAAACACTCCCTTAATATATAAAAAAGGATTTTTAACTGATTTTTGGGTAAAAGAAGGCAGAGATAATTGATTACAAGTGAATTTTAATAACTTTTAACACATATTTAAACAATTTAAACAGCATTAAACAACTTAAATTATATTTCAAATTTCGACAATTGCAATTTCACAAACACTCTTAACTTTTATTAAAACTGAAAGTATTACAACAAAAACTTAAAAACTAAACTGAGTACAACAATTTTAAAGTAAACTTAATTAAATTTTTAAACTACAAAAGTAAAAACAGGTTATGGTGTCTCGGCTTGTTCTCTTCTCTTTTATAGAGGCTCAAAGCCTTTCTTTGGTCTTGGTTTGTGTTTCTTGGAGTGTAGAAACGTCAGCATACTCAATCCTAGCCTTCCATTGGCCTTGTATACAATCTCACCATTGAAGGTCTTCGGGTTGAGTAAATTGCCAAGTGGGCATGGCTTATAAGGTTGGGTAGTGGAATAGGGTTAGGTGAGCTGGTGGTGGGTACTTGGGATAGTGTATTGGCGGTATAAACCATGGGAAGGGGGTATAAGGTTTGGCGGAAAGGGGTATAACGTAACAGTTTCTGGGTGGCAGGTTTAAACGTTAATGTTTGGAGAATAGGTGCACTAATTGCCCTCCATCTTCTTTCTCTTTTCATTTCATTCTGGCCCCTATTTTCATTATAAAAAGAGGTTTGGAATGCCACATATGTCCTTGTCGTTTTATAACAAAAGGGAGTTAAAAGAGAAGTTTATGAAATGACAGAAATGGTCCCTCTGGTTTTTATTAACAAAAGAATAAAAAGATTTGGCAAATTGCAAAATCAGCCCTTGCCTTTAAACATAATAAAAGAATTGCCATTTGGCAGTTTTGAGTCCTGGACCTCTTTAAAGGGAAACAAGTTTGGAAAATGCAACAATATCAGTCCCTCTTTTAGTTAAACATTTTTTTCTTTTATAAAACCTATTTTTAAAAATGACAATTCTAGTCCCTAAGGTTTATAAAAATTGTTTCTGGGCCAGTAATGGGCTTGGGTTTTGTGTTTGGGCTTGTATTGGGCCCACTGGGTTTGGGTTTGGGCCCAATAAGGTACAGGTTTGGTTATTGGGCTTTTTCAAGCCCAATAAGGTTATGAAGTGGGTTTTGTGTGTACAATGGCTGAGATTGGCTGTAACTGGGCTAGGATTGGGCCTTCAAAATCTTCACAGTCTTTGTCAAATGCACACAAATGGGCTGTTGTAATTGATTGAGGGCCCATTTGGTCTTCACAGTCTTCATAATTATACTGTTGGGCTTTCCCGGCCCATCAGATGGGTTAAGATTGCATCCAATAGTATTCTTCAGTTCCGGCTCCGGTTTGACTGCTGATTCTTCAGTATTGACTCTGACTTTGGCATTTTTGGACTTTGGCCTTGATTTTGCACAGTCTTTTCCATTCCATGCTCAGTTTTGTCATTTTGGCTCTATTTTCTGTCTTTTTTGTTGATATCCACTTCCTGCACAATACAAATGCAAAACAAACATATATTTGGCAGTTTTTGTCTGTTTTTGGTCATTTAAGCTCGTTTTTGAAGGTAAAAGATATGTGTAATTAAGCACTTATCAAATCCCCCAAACTAAGGTATTGTGTGTCCTCACGCAATGTTATGAAGTAAACATGTAAGCCCCGTTTTCACCATTTTCTGAATTTACACTAACTACAACTAATATTTTTGGATTTTCTCATTTTTTAACAAGTTTGACTTTCTTTATTTATTAATACTGGGATCATAGAATGAGAAGCGCCCGTAGAGTGATCTACGGATGTCCTTACGGATAAATTCATCGTCCTCGATTTTTCACAAGTTCCAAGCTAAGCAATTAAACAAGATCATTGTCGATATAAGTTTAGATGTTAAGCCCTCATACTTATGACTTGTGAATTTTCAACTCCCAACATGGATATACGATTGAATGTGTGTACTCATTTTAATTTAACCATAGATCAACTTATTTTCATAGTCATAATTCAAAATGAATCATGACTCAAAGCAACAACTTATTAAGACTTCGTAACTTGATTTCGAGATTTAAACTTTAGAACTTTTTTTTTTTTTTTTTTTGCAACATTTTCAACATCATAATCATAAGTTCTTAAAGCTAGGAATGCGTTGCTTAGTTTGAACCCCTACCTCGTGGTTAACGGAGTAGGATATCACAACCAACGACCGATGTTCTTAGTTTGAAAACCCACCCCGTGTGCTATCGAATCGGGAAACACATCAACACCTTATTCCTAATATTGCTAAGGATTGGTGTCTTAGTTTGAACCATCACCTAGACCTTTCTTCCAATGAAGATATCACGACACACCAAATCCTTAAGATAAAAGACGTCTTATTGAACCCCCACTTGGTTGCTAGCGGAGTGGGATTTCCACACACATCTTTTACTTGCTCCATAATACAACTGCATGCTTCCAATGGCAAATTTCCATATGTCATGCATTTTGCATTCACAATTCATTCATGCTGTCTTTGGCATTTAATCTTTTAAATTACTACAAAATCTCGCTTTTGAAAACTCAGTTACAAATTTGAAGCTTTTCCTGAAACATCGATTGACTTATTGAATTAAATTGAGTACGTATTGATTTAGGTGGTTAGAAATTCACGGAGAGAAAACCACAAGTTATTCGTATAATATTTTAGAAGAATCTTGCTTTAGCACATAAACTTAATATTAACATCTAACATTTCTCGTTCTTGCACAATTAGTAAAATTCAAAGCATAGAATTCGTTAAAGCTTGGCCTAAAGGAATTAGCTAGGGCTCAACACGCCCGATCAAGTCAAAAATTATTCTTATTCTACCCAAAAGAAAAGCAAAACTGTGACAAAACACTTATTATATTTTTGAAAATTTTTAATTTTTTTTCATTTTTTTTGGTATTTTGGTGGTAAAAACGGGTTTACGTGGTAACAATGCTGCAGGCAACAATCAAATCGAAGATACCCCCCCAAACTAGAACTAAACATCGTCCTCGATGTTTTGAAGGGTACTACATTAATCTAAGGCCATTTATGAGGTATGCCAAAAGATAAAACGTTAGTCGATAAGATTAGGATATCGGATTCCCAAATGAAGCTGAGGATTGAAACTCTGAATAATGACAAAACTGAGAGTCTTCACAATCCGGGCAATCCTGGACAATAAATAATAACAACAACATGGAAACACGGGTAATGGAAAAGACAAGCTATCTCACAAAATAACAACACTTATTTATATCACAACTACGGATAAGCATGGGGTGCCTCCCACGAAGCGCTTGTTTAGGGTCGCGATGCTTGACCCATCACAAGGATTTATTGATCCTTGGGGAAAGTTTGGAGATCTGGAACTACCAAGTGTGGTACGTTCCCTCCAAAGTAATGCTTGACGCGATGACCATTCACTTTAATAAATGGCCCGTTGCTTGAGAAAGCTCAACATTGGGCCGTACGGAAATACTCTAGTGATTTTGAAAGGGCCCATTCCAACGGGATTTTAGTTTGCCTGATAAAATCCATTAAATCTGTAATTAAAGAGGAGGACTCGATCACCGACGTTGAAAACACGATTTTTGATCTTGGAGTCATGGAGTGCTTCTTTGTTTTGGCCTTGTGATCAAAGAGTTCTCATAGGCATGATCACGAAGTTCATTAAGCTTCTTGAAGTTGAACTTCCGGTGATCACCCGTAATTACAGACGAAGTTTTGCTTGTTTAAGGCCCCAGATAGGCTTTATTGCTCAAGCTCGACTCGGAATGGCATGCCTTTCCATACACGAAGCTTGTAAGGAGTACACCCGATGGGTTTTTGAAAGCTGTGCGGAAGGCCATAGTGCATCATCTAGTTGTCCGACCAGGAGGCACGGTTTGGCACTATGGTCCTTTCAAGGATTACATTTCAAGCCACGATTTGATACTTCACTTGCCCACTTGTTTGTGGGTGATAAGCGGTGATGAGACGGTGAGTAACTCATATATTCTGCATGACCTTTGCAAAACTGGTCATATAAAAAATGGGTTCCGCGATCACTTATGAATTGCCCGGGGCACCAAATCGGGTGAATGGTCCCTGCGTTTTATAACTAAAAGAAATAAAAGAAGGTTTGGGAAATTGCAATAATGGTCCCTGTTGTTTATAATTTAAAAGAGAAAAAGGGTTTTGGTTAATTGCAAAACCAGCCCTTGTGTTTTATTTTTTCATTTTTCTTTTATAAAACAACTTTTAAAACTTGGCATTTTTGGCCCTTTTCTTTATTTTTTTCATTTTTTTTTTATTATAAAACAAGGTTTTAAAATTTACATTTTTGGTCCTTATGTTTTATAAAAAAGGGTATTGGGCTTGGGTTTTGTGTTTGGGCTTGTATTGGGCCCAATTGAGTGTGTCTGGGCCCAATAAGGTTTAGGCTTATGTTATTGGGCTTTTTAAGGCCCAATAAGGTTATGAAGTGGGTTTTGTGTGTACAATGGCTGAGATTGGCTGTAACTGGGCTAGGATTGGGCCTTCAAAGTCTTCACAGTCTTTGTCAAATGCATACAAATGGGCTGTTGTAATTGATTGAGGGCCCATTTGGTCTTCACAGTCTTCATAGATATACTGTTGGGCTTTCCCGGCCCATCAGATGGGTTAAGATTGCATCCAATAGTATTCTTTAGTTCCGGCTCCGGTTTGACTGCTGATTCTTCACCATCAGATGGGTTAAGAATGCTCCGAATAGTATTCTTCAGTTCATGGCTTCGGTTTGACTGATGATTCTTCTAGATTGGACTTTGACTTTGACTTTTTTGGTATTTGGCCTTGATTTTGCACATCTTTTCATTTCCTGATGCTCAGTTTTGTCATTTTGGCTTGGTTTTCTGTCTTTTTGTTGATATCCACTTCCTGAACAATACAAATGCAAAACAAACATATATTTGGCAGTTTTTGTCTGTTTTTGGTCATTTAAGCTCGTTTTTAGAGGTAAAAGATATGTGTAATTAAGCATTATCAAATCCCCCAAATAAGGTATTGCTGTGTCCTCACGACAATGTTAATGAGTAAACACGTAAGCCCCGTTTTCACCATCTGTCTGAATTACAAACTAATACAATTTATTATTTTTGGTTTTCTCATTTTTTTAGAATTTGATTTCTTTATTTATTTAACACTGGATCATAGTATGTGAGCGTTTCCGTGAGTGATCTACGAATGTCCTGGAAGGATAATTTCATCGTCCTCGATTTTTCAAAGTTCCAAGCTAAGCGTATTACAACTAGGATCATGTTGATATAAGTTTTTATGTTAAGCCCTCATACTTATGACTTGTGAATTTTAAACTCCCAACATGGATATACGATTGAATGTGTGTACTCTTTTTAATTTAACATAGACAACTTATTTTCATGTCATATTTCAAATGATCATGCTCAAAGCAACAACTTATTAAGACTTCGTACTTGATTTGCGATTTTAAACTTTTAGAAACTTTTTTTTTTGCAACCTTTTTAAATCATAATCATTAGTTCTTAAAGCTTGGAATGCGTTGCTTTGTTTGAAACCCTATCCTACATGGTTAATGGAGTAGGATATTCACAACCAGTCGACGATGTTCTTAGTTTGAAAAAACCCACCCCGTTGATTGCGTAAATAATGTGGGAAAATCACAATCAACACCTTATATTCTAATATGGTAAGGATTAGTGTCTTAGTTTGAACCCTCACTAGACCTTTCTTCCAAGTGAGATTATCACGACACACCAAATCACTAGATGTAAAGAGACGGCTTAGTTTAACCCCACCTTGTTGATAGCGTAGTGGGATATCAAGTACACATATTTTACTTGCTCCATAATATCAACTGCATGCTTTCATTGCAAATTTTAACATTAATTGCATTTTTGCATTCACATTTCTTTCATGCTTCTTTTGCATTGATCTTTTAATTAATACAAAATCTCCTTTGAAACTCAAGTTACAATTTTGAGCTTTTTCTGAAACACATGATTGACTTAGTTGAATTAAATTGAGTCGTATGATATAGTTGTGGATTAGAAATTCACGCCCGTGAGGATAATACAAGTTACTCGTATAAGTTTTTAGAAGAATCATTGCTTTTGCACAAATAGAACTTATATTTAACTCTTATCATTTCTCGTTCTTCACTATTTTTATGATTCAAAGCTATGAATTCGTGAAAGTTTGGCTCTAAGGAACTGCTAGGGGCTCAACAAGCCAGATCAAGTCAAATTTATTTTATTCTACCCAAAAGAAAAGAAAAAACTGTGATCAGTATTACTTTTTATCTTTTTGAAAATTTTCAATGTTTTTGCGTATTTTGTGGTAAAAAAGGGTTTACGTTGGTAACAATGCTGCATGCAACAATCAAATCGAAGATACCCCCCAAACTAGAACTAAACATCGTCCTCGATGTTGAAGGGTATACATTAAATCCTAGGCCATTTATGATGTATGCCTAAGATAAAACGTTAGTCAATATGATTAGGATATCTGGATTCCCAAATGAAGCTGAGGATGTGAAAACTCATGATGAATTGACAAAAATAAGATGTACTTCACATTCCGGGCAATCCTGGACAATAAACAATAACACAACTTGGAAAACCGGGTAATGGAATAGATAAGCTATTTTAAACAACAACTACAATAAACACTTATTTAACAACTACATAACTAACGTCTACTCGATAAGCTATGTTAAGATGGGTGCCTCCCACGAAGCGTTGTTGAGGGTCGAGATGCTTGACAATCAAAGGATTTATTGGAATCTTGAGGAAACAAGTGGAAATTAAAATCATCATCGGACTTTCATTCTAGTGACTACGATAAGTATTGAATTTATTGGAAAGTTCCACTCCGCATGAGATACATCTCCGGCTTAGTAGATTGATACTTTTGAAATGCCGGGAATCAAATTATGGTGTCTTCATACCACAAAGGTGAGAGATGTTTAGGTGGAATAACGGGAATGAAAAGAAATGGGAGAAAGATCCATACAACATAAGCGAAAAATTCACTAGTGGGTATGAAATCTTGCTCCAGGATGGGCAAAACATTAAGCACATGAACTCTTGGTTCTCTTTTTTGGAAAATATTTCCCACCACATCCATTGTGAAATTGCCCAGCTCGGGCTCATCCTTAAAGAAACAATCATACTCTGGTTGAGATATGATTTGAGCGAGTTCATCGGCGAACTCCTCATGAAAATCACTCCTATTGGAAGGATGATATGAATTGATCGAAAGATCAAAGATGAACGAATCATATTTAGAAAAAGAAGAATCAGAATAAGTAGTGGTACTGCCACTACTAGTCTCTTCAATGTGATCCGTTTAGAGAGAAAGCTTATATCTGAAGAGATAAATTGATAGATAGTAGTGGGACTGACACTATAGGCTCTTCATAATTAAAAGCGAGAAAGTTTTCGATTTCGGGCATAGAAATATCAAAGTGGGTTTGTCCCTCCAAGAAAAGGTTAGGAAATGTGGAGGTAGACTTGGTCACAACAACGGAAGATGGAACGGGATTATCTTTTAATGCTTTGATTTTAGCAACAAGACGATTGACATTCAATAATTTTTCATGAAGGGTATCGTCTTTGATTAACAGGATGTCTTCCTCATGCTTCCAACTTTGGAAATACAATCTCCATCACCTTCGAGTAATGGCTCAGAATTGGGACGGTGATGCCTCAACATACTCACATCGTTATTTGAGAGGAATCTTCATCAGTCGACAAGCAAAATCAACGTTCAGAATCAGAGAAATCCTCAGATTGATTTTGAAATGTCAAGAGGCGGAGAATTGTCATGAAAAGGCACATCACACACTTTGGGAACACCTTTGGACTCACTTGGGATTGGGACAAGGATTTCAACACTAGACTTTATGAATTCGTCCGATTCCGTTGCCGAAATTGTGTCAAGATGCTCATTCTCCATAATTAGAGAGTTTACGGGCTCCTCGGTTGATAAAACAGGTGTGATTGCAATGGTATAGTCATTGTCATCATCATCATCACAAATGGGAATCTTCCAATAGCGCTCTTTAGCCGCTTGCTCTTCTGCAATTCGCTTCTCTTCTTCTTTCTTTTGCATAGCTTGAGCAATCAAATCATGCAAGGTTGTCATTTGTTGAGTATGGTATTCTAGTTGCTCACATACCCGAGAATTGAATTGCGTAATTTTTGAGGAATTGGAAAACTCATTTTGGAGAATTAAGATCTGATGATAGACGCGGTATATTGCGGAGGGTTGAAATTGGTCAAAACCGAAAGAATTTGAATCCATAGCAAGGATTTTGCTATGATGATGTAGTCTTCATTCTTTGTTGACACTGAAAAGTCTCATGAGGACCTCCACAATAGTTACAACAAAGGAATTGTTGTTGAAGACTTTGGGATTTTGTGAGAAATTAAAGTCTTGATTGTAACACAGTTCCGATTGGATAAACGGAACTTGGGGTGAACAATGTATCCATTATGACATTGTTTCCAAAATTCTCATAAAGAATGAGTCGGGGGTTGTGGACTGGGTTTGAAATTATCGGTGAGTGTTATTAGATGAGTACGGAGTTAAAACATTTGGTGTTTTTCATCTGATTCTTACAATAAAAACAAACTCCATCATATTCATTGCATCCCATTTTGCATTGACCAAAAATTTTTGGTATTTTGCACACTTTTCGATGCTTGGGGATCTTATCAACTGTTTGTTTGGTGGGTTCCGGATTTGAGATTAATCGGAGTTTTCGTGTGGATATTATACAATATGAGCACCTTTCCCACCAAGATTCAGTGGCATCGTTGACAAAAAGATGACATATACCGAATCACCACATCCGTAACAACACTTTTGGTCGATTAGTGGAGATTTTTGTGAGGAATTGACACTGGGGTCTTGTTTGACAACGAATGGCTCTCGAGGAGCATTAACAACGTTGGAATTGTCATTGGATGACTTGGAAGTATTTTGAAACTTTTGAAAAGCTTTCTCCAATATCTTTCGTGTCAGGTCACATTCTAGACAATTAAGACCATGCAACAGGTCTCCACAATCGAAACAAATTCTTTCAATCTTAATGTGTTGTTGAGACGATTCGGGCATTGGAACAAGAATCTTGTTTTTGAGTTTCTCTTTTGAACAACAAAAGGCTGAAGTGTGCAAATTTCCACAAGCCGAACATGCTTTAATCGCTTTAAGGCGACAATCGAATGATGTCATAAGAATTAAATAGATAGAGGGATAAGGAAAGAATTAACTGATACGAAGAAAAAGAAGATTATTTTTGGTTTTTTCGAATTTATTAACAACATATTTCACAATTGGACAAAATCAGATAGACAACTTAAACCTGATAATCAATCTTACTTCACGGTAGCTCTCAGAATGAAAAACGCACAGGTGAGCGGAGGAGTAGGAATAGCGCGAAGCTTATTTCTCCTTTCGGGTCGTAGTTCCTAGGAACAACCCTCCTTATACCCACTTTATAGTTTGTTTATCAAAATGAGGTGAGCCGTATATCGTAAGTGACACAGAAGGCAAGTTTTAAATCTTTAGTTCGATTGGGAACTCAGTAGTTCACCGGAACTTATTATGATAATACCTCAGTGGAGAATATTATATTTTGGTATTTTACCAATTAGTGAATTTTAATTTTTTATGGACAATTTTTTTATATTTTTGATTTTTTTTTTTTTTTTTTTTTTTTTTTTTTATATGATACGTACTAATAAAAAGAAAAGAAAAATATTTTTGTGTTTTTTAATATGATATATTAACAATAAGACAAGTTCAGATCAACAGTCGGATAAAACGAAGCAAATGATCCCCAGGCAAGCGGCGCCAAAAATTGAATACTCGTTGATTAGCACAAACTTAAAAAGCAACCCTCATACAGATCCTGACCGAATGCCCTTAGACCAAGGCAAAAAGGTCCCAAAAATCCACAAAAGGAGAAATACACAAGTATGAATCAATAAAAAAAAGATTCCGGAAAGAGATATTCCCGGGTCGTTATGTCCCAACGAGGCTGCAATGAGAATTATCCTGGTTAGGTGAGAAATCTGAATGTGAAAATATATGATGGAGAACACTGATATGATTTAATAACTAAAATATAATTAAAATAAAATCTAATTAATCTAACGGAAACAAATAAGGAAAATAGGGATCATAAAACTACGGGAACAACAAAATATAGTTATAACGGAAAATTCTAAAATTAAAATCTAAATTAAATACGGGGAACAGAATTAGGTATACTGGAAACCAAAATAGTAAAATTAAGAAAAAATAACTGCAAATTAAATTAAAAATCAAAATTAAATTCTAATTAACTTAACTTGAAAAATAAAGAAAACTAGAACTAAAACGGAGGTCGTTTGAATGTAAAACGAAAAGAAACGGTAAAACGCACCCGGTTAAAACGGGTCTAAAACTGAAATTTAAGAAAAATTAAGCTTACACTAAATTTTATATTTTTCCTAGACACTAAATGACAAAAGAAAATTTTATAAAAAAGAAATATATATATTTTTTTTTTTTTTTTTGGATTTTTTATGAATTTATAAAGATTAAAAACTAATTAAAACTAAGAAAATAGAAAAAGATAAAAAATAAAAGTTATAAAAATTCTGAAAAAATAAAACTAAATAAAGAAAAAGTTACCAATTCTAAAAATATAAAAATGCCCAAATTTTACTGAATTAAATAAAAGTAATTAACTTAATTAAATTCTAACCTAATTTAATTATTTTAATTAAATAAAACTAACTGCAGTTTACTTTAGGGACTAACAGTGAAAGGGTAACAAGGACTAACGATGAAAGGGGGTACTAACTACATGCACTAACTGAGTTAACTATAAAAATTAAAATTACACAATTGGTCCCTGAAGTGGACCCCGATTAACAATATGGGTCCAAAGTGCTTATTAGCCAAAACCTAAAAAAGCAAACTTATTCAGGGGCTTAAGAGGAACATTTTTTGTAATAAGCACTTTGTCTAAATCCTAGGGAATAAGCCAGAAAATTAAGCTCTTAAGGCTGCAAAAGCTAAATAAGCTTTTTAGCTTATTTTTCTTTCTTATTGGGGTTTAAGCCAACAAATAAGCTAGAAACTTATGGGGGACAGTTAATAAGGATAGGGGAGTCCTAAATAAGCTAAAGTATTCTAGAATAAGCCCTAAAATAAGCTGGGGAGAAAATAAGCTAAATCTAACAGTTTTTAAAAGGAAAACAGAAAAAAGTGCTACTTTAAGCTACTATTAAGCTATGCTAGAAGGGGAGTTAAGCTACAAAAGTTTGGGGAATTAAAGAACTACTATTAAGCTACAAATAAAAGCTAAAAGGTCCTAGAGCTTAATAGAAAATAAGCCATAAAAAGGGTGCTGAAAATTGGTTTCAGCACCAGGGGAGGTTCAAAACAGTGAACAAGGGGTGCTTTTGAGCTTATGGAATAAGCTCAAAACTGCTTAAAAGTAAAAATCAACCTTAAACAGATTAAGTAGGCCAAGTAAAGAGCTTATGCTCAAAAGGGATTCTCATAAAACTCATTTTTGGCTGCTGGTTTTGAGGTCCTAAGTTGAGGGTTTTTAAAAAAATCTTTTGACTTATGAAAAATTTGACAGATTTGACTAAAATGAAGGAAACAAAAAGGCTTTTGAGAAAACTACTTTGACATTAAAAGGGAACTTAACAACATGTTTTAAAGGTGATATACACAGCTTATTCCATTAAGCTTTGTATATATGAATCTTGGCTTAACAGATTTAAGCAGTTTTTTTAACTAAACAAAATTAACACTAAAGGCTTAAATTACTACTGATAAACTGACCTAATCCACCCCCTACACTTAGCCAAACATGGCTGAGTATGTTTGACCCACTAATAAACCACAATGACCCATTTTGTAACTAAACCAAACACCCTTTTAATTTTATAAAAACGTTTTTTAACATGTTATAAAAAAGGAAAAGCTGAAATAGGTGATTATAAGTAGTGTTTAACAACTTTTCTCACATTTAACATGTGATAAACAGAATTAAAGAGCTTGTATGAGACTTTAAATTCGACAACGAGGATCATAAGTGGTCACTTGCATTTTTTCAAAGAAAACTATGAAATTATTCATTATATTTAAGAACTTACAACATAAACTTTTAAAGAAACTGAAGTACAATAATGATATAAAAAAGACTTAATTTAAAACATTTAAAAACTAAAACCCAGGTGTTTTATCTTCGCTTGTTCTCTTTTCCTATTTATAGCATCTCAAAGCTTTGTCCTTTGGTCTTGGATTGCTAGCTGTGTGAGTAGGGAAACAATCCCAGCAGATTCCTAGCCATTGGGATTGGCTTCTTGTCTTCATCTCACCATGAAAGTTTTCGGGGTTGAGTGATTTGCCATGGGGGGGGGGGGGGGGGGGGGGTGGGTAGAGTGTATAAAGGGTCAATGGGAATGGTGAGGGTGAGCTGTGAGTGTACTTAGGATAGTGGTATGGGCGTGAAACCGTGGGGGAGAGGGGTTTTAGGTTTTGGCGCCAAGTGGTTCGAGGGTACGGGTTGTTACAGGTTTTAAAAGAAAGGTTTGGAAAAGATGCACAAATGGTCCTCCACGTTTCTCTCTCTTTTCATTTCTTTTAAAGCCCAAGTTAGTTATAACAAGTTTAGAAAGTGATAGAATTAGCCCCTCCGTTTTTATAAAAGAAATAAAGAAAGGTTTAAGGTAATTGCATAAATGGTCCCATAGCGTTTATAACTAAAAGAAGAAAAGGGATATTTGGTAAAAATTGCAATTTTATTAGACCCTTGTGATTTATTTCATGTTTTTCTTAATAAAACAACTTTCAAAACTTGGCAATTTAGCCCCTAAAGTTTATAAAAATGGATTTTGGGCTTTTGTTGGGCTTGGGTTTGTATTGGGCCCATTGGGCTTGTCTGGGCCCAATAAGGTGTGGCTTGATATTGGGCCCATATAAGGTACAAGTTTTTGTATTGGGTCTTATTTCAAGCCAATAAGGTTATGGATGAGGGATTTTGTGTGAAAAATGTCTGAGATGGCTGTAACTGGGGCAAAGGATCGGGCCTTTAAAGTCTTCACAGTCATTTGATCCAATTGCACACAAATGGGCTGTTTTAATGAATGAGGGTGCCCATTTGGTCTTCACAAGATCTTCATAAATATACATTGGCTTCTCCTCCCCGGCCCATCAGCTTGGGTAAAGATAGCATTCAATAGTATATCTTTAGTTCCGCTTCCGGTTGACTGCTGAATTCTTCAGTATTGACTCTAACTTTGACATTTTTGGACTTTGGCCTTGATTTGCACAGTCTTTTCCATTTCCGTGCCAGTTTTGTCATTTTGGCCTTGGTTTTCTGACTTATTGATGAATCCACTTCCTGCACAATACAAATTGCAAAACAACATCTAATATGGCAGTTTTTGTCTGTTTTTGGTCATTATAAGCTCGTTTAAGAGGTAAAAGATATTTTGTATATTAAGGCACTTATCAGTTACCTACAAAGTTTTGGGTGTAACGTCATAGATACTTCAACATACACTCTCAAACCGACACCTAATTTAAGCCACCCTATGAAAAACACTGATGAACTCCTTGAGAGGTATGAACCTACACCTTGATTATTTTAAGAGAGATTTGAGCAGTTCTCATTTTAAACACTCAACTAAAGACTAACCTCACTAAGTATGAGCCAAAGTACTTGACGAAGTGTCTTTTTAGGGTAACTCCCAAAATAGAAAGCCTACATCATCCTAAATAAACACACTAGAAAAATCGAAGAATCACTTAACATGACATTTGATGAAACTCCTCCACCCTTTAAGACATCACCTTTGGTGGATGATGACTTAGATGAAGAAGAAGCAATTAAGGTTACCGAAAAGAAAAACTTAGAAAATGACATTGATGATGAAACTTTAGAAATTGACGAAATAGTTAATAGTAAGGAATCTAGGAACCATCCATTAGAAAAATCATAGGTAAACCTTAAACAAAGAACCCTTAGGTCACAAGCCAAAACCAAGATACCTTTCTTTTTTTATAATTCATCTATAGAACCTAAAAAATGAATGAAGCCTTACTGCTGAAACTCGGATTAATCGCATATCAAGAAGAATTAAACACTCATAGCAAACGATGTTTGAGAGTTATACCACAACACTATGAATATGACAATTATAGAACTAAAGTGGTATTTAGTAAATAAGTATAGACGAGAACGGTGTCGTTTTTCAAAATAAGGCTAGGTTAGTTGCTCAAGGCTATAATCAACAAGAGGACATCGATTATGATGAAACTTATGCCCCAGTTGCTAGACTTGAGACAATTAGAGTATTATTAGCTTATGCTTATGCTTGTGCTTTTGATTTTAAGTTATTCCAAATGGATGTAAAAAGTGCATTCCCAAACGATTTTATCAATGAGGAGGTATAACCATGGCACAATCACCAAGGATTTTATTGACTTGAAAAACTGAGGATCAGTTTATAAACTAAAGAAAGCTTATATGGTCCTTCCAAACAAGCACCCAAAGCTTGGTATGATATATTTCTAATCTTTCCTTTAAACATGAATACAAATAAGATGATAGATAAACACACATTGTACTAAAAATAAAGTTCAATCCATCATCGATAAATATATGTCGATGCATATATTCGGCTTCGACTTGTCAAGACATGTGTGATGAACTTGCTAAAAATCATGCTGACGAGTGGAGATGAGCATGATGGGTGAACTTAACTTCTTTTCTTGGATACAAATAACACAAACGCAAGATGGTACTCTTTAATGATTATTAATTAATTTGAGTTAAATACAATTGATATAATTGATATAAAAAATAATTAATAACAATCAATATTAATTAGGAACGATTATACTAATTAAGTATTTTTAACTTGAATCAACAATGCCGACCATGGTCACCTTTGAGACTAGTAGATGATAAAACCCAAGTGTTGGCAGGTGTGATATGAACATAACATTTAATCTATTAACTTAAAACTATTAATCATAATTATTTTCCAAAATGTACCTTTTAAACCCAAATGTTTCATTTAGTTACTTTTTAACCCTTCACTTATAACACATTATACTTTTAATACTTATGTTTTTTAATACTTTATGAAAAGCTCAACAAAAATCAACAACACAAAACAACTATTAAAAACAATAACGGGACAAACTAAAGAAGAACTGAAGGTTCCTCATAAAACTTAAAGCTCATTCGCAACCAACAACGTGCGGCCCTTGAGCTAGTCTAAATATATTTAAAGAACATGCTTAAATTTTTTGCTTAAGATTTCTAAACTAATGAAAGCCCATTTCATTACGATAACTAAACTCATGAAAGACGAAGAGTGTGAGTCCGTAGATAGTACCAAGTATCAAGGCATGATAGGTAGTTTATTATACCAAACGGCAAGTAGGCCCGATATCTTGTCTGCCTTTGTGCCCGCTTTCAAAAGGCTCCCAAAACCTCTCACCTTGAAGCGGTTAAGCGTATCTTTCGATACATTAAAGTCACTACACACTTAGGATTATAATATCCTAAGGGGACCAGCATAGAATTCATAGTATATGCCGACTCTGATCATGCGAGAGATTATGTAGATAGAAAGAGCACTAGCGGTATGTGTACGTTCGTAAGATGTTGTTTGACATCTTGGTTCTCGAAGAAACAAACCGCTCTTGCTATATCCACTACTGAAGCCGAATACGTAAGCGCCGAAAAGGCATGTCAACAAGCACTATGGATGAAACAAACTCTTATCGACTAGGATGTATGACTCGACGACATTCCGATTATGTGCGATAATAAAGGCGCGATTGACCTTAGCAAAAACCCGGTGCAACACTCTCGTACTAAACACATCAAAATACGTCACCACTTTCTACGTAATAATGTCCAGAAATGACATATCTCAATCGAAAAAGTGTCGTCCGTCGACAATATCACAGACATTCTTACCAAACCCCTTAAACGTGAATCGTTTAACTATCTATGTCTTAGTTTAGGAATGATGGAACACATTCCATAAATCGCTTCTCTTTTCTTCTGTCTTGACTCTAGTTTGTGTTCCATTTCGCCTCGTGACAATTTAACTACTTCATCTGAAGCTAGTTAGACATTTTTAATTCGCGAAATGCAAATTAAAATGTCACTCCTCTTTGTAAAGTTTTTGTCAAAATTCAGTCCAAAAACCCTCAGCTGAGGGCGGCCCTCATATCACTTGCGGCCCCTGGATGAGACCATATGTCTGTCACTTTCTCATTTTGTAAAACTCAAAAACAAACACCCTTCTTCCTTGCTGCAGCGACGAACACGACCCACACATACTAAAACTCAAAATTAATCAAATTAACTCAAATTGAAGATAAAATCAACACCTACAATCATCCCTAACATCATAAACATCATCAATGTTAGGTCATTTCTTCTATTTTCTTTCAATTCGTGTCTAGGGTTCATGATGAACACCAAAATTAAAATTGGAGATTTTTCATTTTTATTGCAATTGTGTGAAATTAGGACTACTAGAACACAATTTATACCTAATAAAACTAGAAAAATTCTACTCCTCCATAAAACGGCCCCCATAAATACTGAGCGCCCCTAAATATATCTGGGACCGCCATATAATTATGGGACCGTCATCAGAGTCACAGGAATTTTACTGTGACTACCTGATATTCTGTGTAGTTGACTATCCTCTCCACTAGACACAGCTATATTTTCTGCATTTTGCTAAACCACTTTTGGAATCTATTTTCTTAATCCTTATGCTTTGCCTCTTCAATCCTATGCTTCCTAATTAAATAAGCCATCCTTCTCACTCTTTTTATCATCTTCATCTTCTTCAAACCCTCCTACCATGGATTCCACTCAAGCTTCCTCCTCTAACCCTTTCAAGAAAATCAAACTAACCATAATCCCACCTAGACAATTATTTGTTAACATTTATAGTGATGAAGATGTCACCACCACACCTTCTCCCATAACAACATCTTCTTCTCCTTCTCCACCAAATGCACCATCAAAAATTCCATCCACCAAAGATACATCATCTATCTTTGGCACTACCTCTTCCTCATTTGAATCAAAACCTCAATCCTCACCTCCTACTTCTAATAACACACCTTTTCTTCAACCATCCAATCATTTTCTTGAAAATGTCATTGATGCACCTCCAAGACCCTCACATCCACTTCCATTCCAAAGTCATCCCTCCTTGGACATCACTCTTTTCTTGTCACCAATCACCCCTCTTGATCACATTCTTGATACCCCATCACCACCTTCACCACAACCACAACCTCAACCACCTCTCATGGGTCACCCCATTTACTTCAACTATCATGACTATCATGGGTCAACTTGTCTTTGTTGTTTTCACAACCGCAATCTTATCTTTTCTCTTAGGGATGAGATGAACCTAATGTTTGCTCACATTGAGTATCTTCTTACTTCCACCATGACTTCACTCTCTCCACCTCACCCTTAAAAACTAGGTCATATCACCTTATAATTGGTCGCCCTAACCTTTTTGCTCAAAGTTATTTTCTATGAATCAAGGATCATCTAGGATTTATGTTGTATTAACTTTATCTACCTTATGTAGTATGTTTAGATTGTGATGTAATTTATGAATGAATGTTTCTTTGTTAGACTTAGTTCTATTTTTCTTGCATGTAGTAAGGAAATGCTTACGAAATTTGGCTTAGAAGAATCTAAACTAATGAAAACCCCCATGTCCTCCGATACAAAACTCACGAAAGACGAAGAGTGTGAGTCGGTAGATAGTACCAAGTATCGAGGCATGATAGGTAGTTTATTATACCTAATCGCAAGTAGGGCTGATATCATGTTTAGTGTCTGCCTTTGTGCCCGCTTCTAAGAGGCTCCCAAAACCTCTCACCTTGAAGTGGTTAAGAGTATCTTCCGATACATTAAAGGCAATACGCACTTAGGATTATGGTATCCTAAGGGGACCAGCATAGAAACAGTAGTATATGCCGACTTTGATCATGCGGGAGATTATGTGGACCGAAAGAGCACTAGCGGTATTTGTACGTCGTGGGATGTTGTTTGACATCTTGGTTCTCGAAGAAACAAACCGCTCTTACTATAATCCTTATCACCTCATCAAAATTAATCCTTATCTACAAAAATCAAAATATATATCATATTGACCATCCATGAAACCTTGGGTTCATTTTACTCATCTTCAAGCAATTATCTCCATATCCTCTAAAGATGTTTCAAGTAATGATTCGAATACTGTTTGAGATACTTCTATTAAGTATTATTGCTAGACATACGTACTATTATTATTGCTATGTAATAACCTCTATCTCAGTTATTCTAGTACGTGTATAACTTGTCTTAGTCATTATTCATGCTTGCTATATGACATTTTATGAACCTTTATGTCACTTATATGCTCCTACTTGACTCCATTGCATGCTTTTTATTTTCTTTTGGTTAGATTATGTGATTCTTGAAGAAATAGAAATGCCACAATCACCCCTCCAACCTTCTTAGGTTATTCTGAAAAACAATTAACATTTGGAAAATTTCGTAATCCTCCAGAGAACAGCCCCCAAAATGGAGGGCGGCCCCCTAATATATATAGGACCGCCATCAGGAGAACCACAAAATTATCTTGTCTCCTCTCTTTCTGCAACTTTGACCCTATTCCCCTTGGGTCCAGTCATCCTTTCCTAAATTAACTAAACACTCCTTAGAATCATTATTCTTCAACACCATGCCTTTCCCAAAATTCTTCTACATATATGAACATCATTCTTCTCCATCTCAATCACATCTTCTCTTCTAAATCTTTCACTTCTTCTAAAAATCCTCATGTCTTCCTCTAGCAAATCCCCTCGTGACTACTCACGAAAATACCAAAGGGCCATTCTCGAACCTTGGAGACAAAGTCATGGTCTTCCTCCTTCACCACCTTCTCCTCCACCAAATAGGACTACTCCTACCTCTCCCATCTCCAATAACTCTCTCTCATCCTCTTCACCTCCACAAAACTCAACCCAAAACCTAAATGAAATTCATCACCTATCAAATCTGCTTAACATTAACCTCCAACAAGCAATTGAAGCCACAAATCCTTCACCTCCTACCTCACAATATATCCCTCCACCTTCTTTAGATCAAGTAAACTTTCATTCAGAATTTTATCATTGTTGCTTGGAAACCCTAAATCTATTTAATACATTGAAAGATGACCTTAATCGTATTAAATCTCCCATCATTGGACCTTCCACTCAATTTCCATCCTCAATAACAACCTCCTCACCATAATAGAGCACTCTCGAAAGCTCACTTTCACCTAATAATAAACAACCCATCTTTTGATTATGGCATCTTCTACATTTCAAAAATCCACTAGTGTAGATCTATGCCTTATTATGTCTTTATTTTATGATTATCTACTTTATCTTGTAATGATTCATACAATTATAGTATGAATTTGTCGTATATCGTATTTAGCTTCAATTGAAATCAATGCTTCTTGTATGAGTTTGTTAAGTAATGAATGAAGCCACTTTATGTTTTATTGCATAAATTGTTATATTGCTACTTGTTGAAAGATATTTGTCTTTCAGTTGTACCTCTAACTTTGTTTTGTAGCAAACAATTTTCGTAAGATCGATCCCTTGGTGCCCCAAACAAGGGGGCATACATCAAGGGGGAGTCTTGATATCGTCGACTTCTTTCTTTCTACAACTACTCGACGATCATCCTTTTTGAATTCGACAAAAAAGGGGGAGAAATGGAACAAAACTCATCAATAATTTTGTAACTTTTAATTTTATACAAAATGAGTTTATATTTTGATTTCATAAAAAAGGAGGAGATTGTTAATACAAATAATGTCTAAAAACGTTATTTATATTTTTAGACCTCTCAACATTTTGATAATAACAAAATGTAAAAACGTTTATGATAAAATTAAACGTTTACAAATTATTAATCGTAAAATTTCATTTTTAAGATTAGTACTCACTTAAGGTATGAACAAACAAATCATTAAGCATGATTAGTAATCAAGAATTTTTTTTCTTTTATCCATCACATTTTTACAAAAGAATTTCACAAAATTAATTATACAAAATATTTTTTAATTAAAAGAAAAGTTTTATTAAAAACTTAAAATTTGAAATTTAAATTTTCCCCTCAAAATGAAAGGTTTCATAACAGATACAACATTCACCACAAAAAGACAAAAAAGAGAGCGGAATCTAGTGGCGGCCCCCTTATATATAAGGGGCCGCCATAAGGGGGCCGCCGAGACCGCCACCAGATGACCGTTGGGATTCCCTGCCTATAAATACTGCTCCATTCCTAGCAGAAAAATCATTCCTTTTTGCACAAAATTTTTTAGTCTTTTCTTTCTCTCTCTAAACCTTTTTTCTCTCACTAAAACTCTTGATCATTAACATACTTAGATCTTGTTTCAAGTGATCTAATCTCTTCTTCTCATCTCTTCCCTCTCATTCAATTGCAAGAGAAGAACACTCGTATTCGTCAAGAAACGAAGTGTTAATTAGTGATCTCTCCTATTTTCTTCTAAGCATCAAACCTCAATTGTATTTATCTTGTTTATTTGTGTGATTCGGATATTGTGTAGATCCGATAGTGTAGATCTTGTGAGTCTGTATATCTTGTGAAGTGGTAGATTGGTTCTAGCTAAGATTAGGACTCGACATTTAGCTTAGTGTCGAAAAATAACGTAAGCGACGTGTAAACAATTTTCTCCGCCTAAAGGGAGCTTGTTGACATAGTGAAATCTCGAGTAGGATACTCAGGGAGTAAAGTAGGGCGAAGAGATGCTTCGTAGCCGAACCACTATAAAATCTTGGCGTCTTGGTTTGATTGTTCCTTTCCTTATCTCTTTATATTATTGTCATTGTTATTTTAATTTAGTTAGTTTGTTGTATTGTTTGTTCTTATTGTGGAATTGTTAAACATCAACTCGGATCTAACTATTTGAAAGCAAACTTTTAAAACGTTACACCCCAAACTATTCAAACCCCTTCTAATGTCCACAAGGTGCATATAAACTTATATATTAAACGTCTAATAAAACATTTATGAAGCGTGGTATACATTTTAAATATTAATTAGGAAAATACTTTTTTAAAAGAAATCAAATTTTAAGTTATTTACAAACGGTCGTTTGTATAAAGGACTAACTTTGCAAATGTTCGTTGGATAAGCAACTGGTTAAGGGTCAAGCAGGTCACCTGATAGAATGAGAAAAAAATAAGATGGCTACACACATACATAAAAAGTTCAAGTTAGATACATTTTCAAACGATTAGCCCCAAAAGTAATCCAAAAGAGTAATCCGTTACAACTTCACAAAGAACTTATCACAAATATCTCGTTTGCATTCTACAACGTTTCTCGTTAGAGTGTAGGTTAAGTTTTTACGAATGGGCATGCATTGGTACTCCACGTCACCACCAACTCAGCATCCTCCAGTAACACCTTAACAAACTAAAACACCGTCCACAACAAAAATATCAATAACGCTTACAAAAGCCTACCAAAAATACTCTCTCACTCACAAAACAAAATAATAATAATAAAAAAAACATAACAATGCCACAAGCGATTGGGTTGGTTAAAGGACAAACGATACGAAGTGATGGTGCAGTTTGGATCCAAAGACGACACCATTGGTTCCCAAAAAATACCAATGGCATGCCATTGGTACACTACACCGAGCCCTATTACATTCTTAATTAAAAAAACAAGAGTAGGGGTATGCAAAACTATGTTTAGCCAATCGAAAAAACAATGCTTCGAAGTGATGTAGTCGCAACCCTCTCACATATTTTTTTTTGAACGGCAATTTATTAACGAACTAGCGAGAAGCTAGGGAAATTACAAAATAAAAGAACTTGGATTTTTCATCCAAACGTTCCAGTCAAAATTAAAATTACAACGATTGGAACACCAAATAAAAGATAAACGAACAATCTCATCAAAGAGATTAGCGGCCTGAGAAGAATGATCCCCGAACAAAACTTGATTACGAAACTTCCATATCACCCACCAAGAAATGTAGCACACACCTTCAAACACATCTTTTAATCTTTTGGACAATCGAATAGAAAGAAACCAGGTAAGCCACTCTTCAAAAGAATGGAGATCAGGAGGCTCTAATTCCCACCATCGAAAGACTTTTAGCATAATATGACGAGCCAATCCACAGGAGAAGAGAAGATGCGACAAGGATTCCACATAAGAATAACAAACCGGGCATAAAATAGATGGGATGTCGATCCCACGAAAAGAGAGGTTCAGCCTCTCACATATGTGGTATATATTAATGTATATGTACATAATTATAAATATCGAAATAAAAACACGAGTTTCTATAATATGTATATAAATACACGAAATTGTACATATACGAACGACTCATGTTATCCCTATTTACGAAACTCTGTAAGGTTATACACAAAAGTAGTTTTTTTTACTAAAGACGTTCACTAACGACTCATATTATTTCTCGTTATAACTTTAACCCGCGCGTATACATATTTAAAAATTAAACACGGCTATAATCAATGTTAACAGTGATAGAAACATCATAATACAAATACATGAGATCTTACATTCTTAAAAAAAATATCTCACAAATCGTTAATCGTTACGCAAAACGAATTATACCAGCGCGACGAGAATTAAATAATCTTTTTGTGGTGGGAAACTTTTATATATACTTTCGACGAACTTTTTTTTTGAGTTTCTTTGTGAGAATCGAAATTTACGTCATGAAAAATTACATGTGATTTATAAAATCAGAGTTGATTTGCTATTTGAAAAGTCACATGTAATTATTAAAATCACACGCTATTTTAAAAGAACAAATCACATGTGATTTTTCCAGTCGCAAAATTCACACTAAAAAATTCAAAGAAAAAGTTCGTCGAAAGTATATCGAAGTACTCGTCTACTGAAAGATAAAATAAAATTTGTCGCAATAGTGTATTTTTTATCACTTTACGGTTTATCATTTCGAAAGTATTTTATTTTTTATAAAAAGATAGAAAATGAGTTTTTTTTTGATGAAAAAATAAATTCGGAAAAAAAATAATGAAAAAAAAATAAAAATAAAATAAAATTTTAACGCTCCGCAATAACGCGCGGGCCATAAACTCATATAAGGAAAAAAAACAAACTATTAAACATGATATTGAAAAAATAAACCCGCACTATTAAACATGAGACCAAAAAAATAAACACGCACAAAATACAATAAGAAAAAAATGCCCCGCACATATAGCTTAAAAAAGAAACCTTTAAACATGTGGCCCAACACACGAGCACCAACACATAAGCCCATATAAGAAAAGAAAAAAAACTATTAAACATGAGACCGAAAAAATAAGCCCGTAAAAAAAAAATTAACGCCCCGCAACAACGCGTGAAAAATTAACGCTCGCAGCAACACGCAGATACCTTTGCTTGTTTTGTCAACTTCTTGAAACATTAAAAAATTATTATCTCTTGGGACCATTATGAGATCCGAATCTTATCCAACTTTAATTTATAACTAGTTAATTAATTAATCTTAGTATATTTTCTTGGTTCGTCATGATAGCTCATAATGATGCTGACATATGACATATGTTGACACAAAAGTTAGGTTGGGTCTAGTTTGATCCGAATAGGCTGTTATTCGGGTATAGAGTGTCTCGTTCTTGTACCAAGTGAATTCGTTGAAGGACCCTGCACAAGGAAATAAACACCGTTAACCTTATCGTGGGAGCGGATCCCACGATTAAACTCATATAAGGAAAAAAAACAAACTATTAAACATGATATTGAAAAAATAAACCCGCACTATTAAACATGAGACCAAAAAAATAAACCCGCACAAAATACAATAAGAAAAAAAATGCCCCACAAAGCTAAACAAAAGGGGAAAAAAAGAAACCTTTAAACATGTGGCCCAACACACGAGCACCAACACATAAGCCCATAATAAGAAAGAAGAAAAAACTATTAAACATGAGACCGGAAAAATAAACCCGTAAAAAAAAAAATTAACGCCCCGCAACAACGCGTGAAAAATTAACGCTCGCAGCAACGCGCGGATACCTTTACTTGTTTTGTCAACTTCTTGAAACATTAAAAAATTATTATCTCTTGGGACCATTATGAGATCCGAATCTTATCCAACTTTAATTTATAACTAGTTAATTAATTAATCTTAGTATATTTTCTTGGTTCGTCATGATAGCTCATAATGATGCTGACATATGACATATGTTGACACAAAAGTTAGGTTGGGTATAGTTTAATCCGAATAGGCTGTTATTCGGGTATAGAGTGCCTCGTTCTTGTACTAAGTGAATTCGTTGAAGGACCCTGCACAAGAAAATAAACACCCTTAACCTTATCGTGGGAGCGGATCTCACGATTAGACTCCGGCGTGAGAGTAAGTACGTGATTTGAAGAGAGTAATTGAGTGTAATTAGCGTTTGTTAGATACCTGTATTGATGCTAATTACGCTCCTTTTATAGGCTGAATACCTCTTAGGGTTTCCGTATATTTCGGCCCAAGATGCGACCGATATTGTAGGGATTCGTAATTATCCTACATGATTTAAATAAGTAAATGATATCTTCTTATTTAATTAGATTATCCTTTCCTAAAGATAACTTGTAGAGATGTTGCGGTCACGGTCATTTGTGCCGCTAGCCGCGACCCGTAGGTCCAGGAGGCCGTGACCGCGAGTCATGGGCCGTAGGCACATTATCAGCTACTGAGTTTATTAGTATGAGTGGGCCAGGTCGGTCCATACTATACGTCATCATGTCTCCCTAATCTAGGAGACGTGACCGTGGTCAGGACCATGGTCACGGTTGCTAGACTTTCAAACCACTCTAAGAATGCAAAACCGTCAAACGCTATAGGTGGGGCCCCGTAGCAGAAAAACAAGACACATGAACCAAGAAACTGCAAAAACGGCTGATTGATGGGACAAGTGGGCCCCCAAGATGTTTCACCTTCCTCGTAATCCCTACCCGTCCAAAGGATAAGTGGGGATACATGTCAAACATCCAACTGTGCACAACATTCTAGGGCATATATAAATAGGGCCAGCGAGACTGTTCATGTTTACACATCTTCGGATCTAAAACCTTCATTTTCACACATACAGCCGCATATGTTACCTATTCCCATGGAATCGCATCACGCCAGGTTAGTACACAACGCCATTTTATAAAACTGGTTAGGGATGGGTAGGGATACCATACAACTTGAAACCGCCGTATCAACTATCTCCCAGGAATATCTGCTAGAGTTTACCAGTGAGTACGGTATATCAGAGGATATGCATCCGGAACTTCCTGCTCCAGGAGACAGGATTGTGGACTTTCTGGAGGACAAAATCGGTGTATACACCAGATTGTTTGAGTTTGCTAATTTTCGTATCCCTATATCACAATTTCTCTTTGATATCCTCGGGTATTATCAAATTCATTTGTCACAACTGTCAGTTATAGGCGCGTCGAAAGTAAGTTATTTCGGAATCCACTGCCGCGTCTTAAACGTAATTCCGTCTGTAATTCTGTTTCTTGTGTTTTACATTTTGTCCTTTAATTCCGGGTGGATGTCCTTTAGCAAACGCCCAGGAAAAAACACCCCTCAATGCTATACCAAGCCTTTAGATTCCCTAAAAAACTAGAACAACCGTTTCTTTTGGGTGGATGAGAGAGTATTTCCTACCGTCGTTGACTGGCGTGAAAGTGCTCCAAAGGATGAGAAGCCAACGGAGGGCTCTTATTCCGTAGATTACGTAGCGAGGTTGGACACACGTCGTACCCCCAATCTAAAAACAGAAGCCCTGCTATGTTTAGTAGGATTGAACCGGAGATACTACCTGGGAGACGATGTGTATCCCACATTCCTATATGACGATGGCCGGGGTAGGTGTTTTATATATTTTCCTTGAGTTACTTGTATATGTAAAAAGATATGCTAACAGCGCGTGTTTGATTACAGAGATGGATTTGTTCAATTTGATTAGTGCCCCCAATCCTGCTAAAAT
>BQNB010001059.1:42977-148139 GCA_026074375.1 Tanacetum coccineum
GCGGGATATATAACTAGGACCCGGGCTCGGGTTATGCTTGGGATTAAACCCGAAACATATACAATATTAGATTATCTATCGAGCCCGATTCCCGATATTATCCTATTACAACATTAACTAATTAAAGACCGAAGCTCCATCGTAGAGTGACCGAACTTCCTTGTTCGACTTAATAAATTGAGGCTAACAGACTGTAGCTGACTTTGAACGAATTTTTTAATTGCCTCAAGCTACAGACAACAACAATGCTAGATTGTTGATGTTCCTACTTTTAGTCAGATGGTTCCATTCTTCCGTAATGCTCTTGGTTTTTCTCTACCATTACGATCATAATCAAACTTTGTGTCAAAAGGACTTCCACAGCCGTGGAAAACACTTTGCAAGATGCTTAACCACACAAGTAACTAGTCATGATCAACCACCGGTTTAAATCATGGAAATGCTATATTGTTTCATCAACAATGTGCATGTGGACTATGTTGAACTGCTATGGGAAGAGTTGAAAATAATGATCTTATGAAAAATATCTTCAACTCTAGGAAGAACACGGAAGGAGCAGGAATGAAGATTCATGACTAGATGTTGATAGAGGAAATGAAGATAACTGATCACTATAAGATGTATGATGTAGTGTTTCAGGTAGATGTTCCTACGACTCAGTCACAACCGACTGAGTCTACCCAGGGAACGCATAGGATAACTAGCGCCCCTAGGATACCTAACCCTGTTACTACTAAAGGAGAATTAAGTGCACTACGCAAATCAATTATGATTAGATTTCACGTACTAAGACGACAAGATCCAGAAACGCCAATTCCAACAGCTGCTAAGATTGATGTTACTAATTTAGATGAAACCATCTAAATAAGCATTGCTACACAAAGAAGTCTTGAAGACTTAGAAGCTTAGTAGAATGTTGAACGAGTTAAACAGCATATGGTGGATGAAGAGTTAGATAAATTGCTAGACGAAAATGAGAATGTTGATGTAGATGAGTTTATGGATGATATACTTAACAATCAAGAAGATCCCGCCACTAGGATAGAGCCCAGGAGTGAAAATGAAAGTTCGGAGGAGGAGATGAATGCTGATCTAGCAATTGTCAATAATAATGAAGAGGAGGAAGGATCAACTAAAGAAGCGTTGATCAAGAGAAATCATGAGAAAAGAAAGGGTATAAAGGAGATTAGGAATTTACCTCCTCCCACACCCATTAAATTCCCTAGGACTCATATTGCTCCTTTATCTACAGATAAGGAGACACTCCAGGAATTGACGGTCATTACTGAAGATGCTCTTTCATCTGCGGATAAGAAGAAACTCAAGGAATTGACAGTTTCTGACCCTACAACTTCATATCCAGTCCTTCATCATCTTCACCAAAACCTAAAACTAGACATTTCAGATGATACAAGAGTTTCATTCAGCAGATAGGTGGTCGTTATGGCTTCTTGTTTAGACATTTAAAGAAGACATTCATGCCAAGGAAAAACTTTAATGAACTTTCTGCAATGCTATACGAATCATTAAAGGAAATGCTTCCTTCAATGGTTAACAAAGAAGTCAACAATATTGCTAAGATGACTGTTCCAATATATGTTGTTGAAGGACTCCTATTAGACAGACAAGAGACACAAGCTGACGTAGCTGCATTGATTGCTGAGGCTATTCAGAAGGAATGTAAGAATCTTCGTGCTAAGGTTATTTCGTAGGTTAATGATGTTATTGCTAATCATAATCCTTCGCAAGTTGATTCATTTTTGAGGAATTAAATGTCAAACAATATCCTTCATGTTTATCCTACTCAAGCTGCCATTTCGTCTGCTTAAGATCTTCAATATCAACTGTATGTAATGATAAGAGATGATGAGAAATTACGTAACGTTGATCTACCCATCTAGTTGTCACTAAAGATCAAGTTTGAAAAGATTACAACTACTACACCATGTAGAACTTATGTCATTCTCCCAAGAGATCATGAAGACCATCAAGATAATGATTCTCGTCCTGAGAGGGAGAGTAGTGTGAAAAGGCAGAAAACGTCTGAATATGGAACATATACAGTAGGTGAATCTTTATTAGAACAACCAATGGATCAAGAACCACATCCATCAGGCTCATGTACTCAGACACAGTTGTATGAATTTGATGCTTGGATGGATGGGTTTGGAACAGATGACGATGAAGTCCTTACTGAAAAAGCTTCACAATAACTATTGGAAGAAATGTTAGAAGAAATTGATGAAGCAAAATTACAAAAAGCTGTAGATGAGATGTTGAGACAAAGATGCAATTCAGGAGAAGAGCATCAGTATCATGTAGATCAGATGCAAAACTATTTCAAGAATAACATTGTTTGGGAAAGAAGGAAGGAAAGGTTGTCTCTATCAACTCCAAAAAAGAAAGCCTCAGTTATTTACAGCTGCCAAAGAGATCCAAAGGCTCTTCTAATGACTTTGCTGAATCAAGACCTATTATATCTCAAGCATGGTAACTCAAGAACAAAAAAGTATATTTTGTCACTACACAAGTATCCTGTAGTTCCATTTCTTGATGATGATATCGAAGAACAAACTTTAAGATGGGTAAACAAATGCATCAAAAGGTTTAACTCTTATGCTCAATATAGTGTTGAACACTGGAAGAATATATGGGTAAAGCAATTCCATATCAGAGGGCAGAAAGAGAAAAGAGATAATCCTAAAGAAGTTTAATCAGATTTGAAGATAAGTAATCAGAACTTCATATGAACTAGGTCATGAGCACAAGTTCATAACTAAATTAATAGTGAGAAGAGCTAATGGAAAGATTAATTCAATCAAAGAACAAGACTACAAATATCTCAACAAGAATGACATTGAGGATTTATATCTGTTATGCATTAATGGAAAAGTAGATGACTACAAAGAAACGGGGTTGTTGGGATCATTAACCATCTTTATCATAAGCACATTCATCTGGGAAAGAGTTTATGATTTCCAGCTAGGCATAAAGAGTTACTAGCAGAAAGTCAACCTCACTGCTCCAACAATCACATTTCCTGGCATTGAAGAATATGAATTGTTTACTATCACTTCTAAACCAGTAGTTGGTATGATATACGAGAATATCAAGAAGGAAAAAGAGAGTGATGATTCATAAAGAGATTCATAAGTTCTGTTATGCAACTTTAAAGAAAGTTTTGGAGATGTTGAAGAAGTACAACAAAGATGTGAAGTATGGATACGTTGACCCAAGTCTCAATGATGATGATGTTGAATACTTACGTTACTATAAAGAAGACATTAAAGATCGTTTAAAGCATCGAGATCAGATGAGACGTTGGTAAATGTACGTGAATGGAAGACCACTTGGATCAAGAAGGGATCGCTCAAAATAATCGACCCTTAGAGGGAGATTTTTAGGATTTAAAAGTGTCGATTATGATACTTTAGTGGTTTATTTATATTATTAATGTTTAGACTATGTTTTATAAGTAATAGTTAGCATTGTAATAAGGATATGTAAGCTTTAGTTAAAAATAGCTTACATGTAGGGACTAATTAGCAATTAGGTAAAAATAAAGAAGAGTGATTAGCACTCTATAAATACCCCTTCCCATCTCATGGGAAGGTTAAGACTTGTATTCACTTTCTCTCCCTTTTTTCTTTTCCCTCTTTGTTATAAAATTGAAAATTGTGAAAATTTGTCTTCCTTTCTTACTCTCAAGCTTAACTGAATTCTATTGTGCGATTCAATATTCATACGACCTAACAGAACCAATTACTCAATCTCTTAGTAGTAGCTAACACCCTAGAATGACCAACCTTAGTAGAGCTGTGAATATGATCAAGAAGTTTCTTTTTGACAACATTATTATTTCCAACCACGGGCTTACCTTTTTCTTCTCAACTGTCCAACAACCCATGAATACTTTGAAGAATTAGAATTGCCCTCTTGTATTTTCTTAATCAGTGTCTGCAAATGAGTGTCTTATTCAGAACTTTTCTGCACTTCCTTAATTATTCCAGTGAAAATTGTTGATACCACCATACCTGACAATTCGCCCCCATGTACTGACCTTAATAAGGTATCAGCAACTTGGTTTTCCTTACCCCTTTTGTACACAATTTCATAATTAAACCAAGCAACTTTGGTAACTACTTAGACTAAAAAGGAGTAGTAATTCTTTGGTCCAAAAAATACTTAAGGCTGAAGTGGCCAGTTTTAATTTGGAAATGCCTATCGAACAAATAAACCATTCATCTGTCTAGTGCCATAATCACTGTTAATAGCACCTTCTCATAAGCTGATAAAGAATGATGTTTGGGAGCTAGTGTCTTACTAAGATAAACCACATGATGACCTTCCTGCTGTAACACAACCCCAATCCCTATGCCTAAAGCATTAGTTTCCACCACAAAGAGCTCATCAAAGTTGGGTAATTTTAAAAATGGTGCCTTAATCATTATTGTATGCAAAGCTTGAAAAGAATGTGTAGCTTGTCCAGTCTACTGATGTAGTCAATGGTTGAGCAATAACTGCATAATTCTTTATGAATCTTATGTAATAACCAGTCAATCCAATAAAACCTCTTAGTTGCTTAAGATTAGTAGGAATTGGCCAGTATACCATTGCAAATATCTTAGCATGGTCTGTGGCTACACCTTGATCTGAAATCACATGTCCTAGATACTTAACTTATGCAGTCCCAAGCACATACTTACTCTTCTTTGCATAGAGACTTTTTTCTCATAATTGTCAATATGGACTTTAAGTGTAACAAATGATATGTCACATTAGCACTATAAACCAAAATGTCATTAAAAAACACCAAAGTAAACTTTCTCAAGAAGGATTTGAAGACTTGATTCACCAGGGACTGAAAAGTAGAAGGGGCATTTGTAAGGCCAAATGGCATTACCATGAACTCATAGTGCTCTTCATAAGTTTTAAATGTTGTCTTAGGAATGTCTTTCTCATCCATCCTGATTTGGTGATAGCCTTATCTTAGGTCCAGCTTTGAAAATACTTTTAACCCATGGAGTTCTTCAATTAATTCTTTAATCAAGGGAATAGGAAACTTGTCTTTAATAGTCAACTTATTGAGCTATGTATAGTCAATGCACATCCTCCAAGTGTCATCTTTCTTTTTAACCAGCCTGATCATCTTGGAACCCAATAATTCATGCACCATAGACTCTATAGCATCCTTCTCGCTTGATGGATGCTTGTAAGGCCTGATATTGACATGAATAGCACCTTCTTTAAGATGAATTATGTGATCATGTTGTCTTTGTGGAGGCAAAGCAGTAGGCAAGGCAAACACATCATCAAACTCTTTCAATAATTCATCCAAAACTTCCATTTTAGTTACTTCTAACATAGCCGTATGAGTTGCATTCAGATACATTGCAGAAGTTGCAGGCATACAAAGACTCATAGAAGACAAATTAACGGACTTCTGGGTTACATGTTTAGATAACTTCTTACTAGAAAACCACTACATAGGTGACTTGGTAGTTACTCTCAAAGCCACATATCTTCCTTCATATTCAACCTGCATCTTCAGAGAGGTGAAATTTCACATAATGTCACCTAAAGTAGCTAACCATTGAACCCCTAAGACCATTTCACAGCCTCCCAATGGTAGCAGCATGACATCAGTACAAAATTATAAAGGATCAATTTCACTTATCTTGCACCCTAACATTTTAGCCATGAACACATCTAAAAAGTTGTGAGTGCTTTCTCAATTAATGAGAATATGTATCTTTTGCTTTCCAAAATGACCAATCACTCTCATTGTCTTATAACTTGTGAGACCAGTTAAGGCATTAAGAGAGATTTGAGGAATGTCATTCTTACTTGTCACCTCTGGCAAAACAAACTCCTCTTCATTCCTTTCTGTCAAACACATCTCTTTTTAAGGGTCAAGCTCAATGATCAATTCTAAAGCAAAAGCTTGACCACTACACTTGTGACCATGTACAAACTTTTGATCAGAGTGAAAACACCATCCCTTGGCTCTTTTATGATCAAATTCCTTTTGTAACAAGTACTTTTTAGCAGGGTTTACAACACTAATCTTATTAGCAGGAAAAGCCAAGGGAGTTGTTTGATGCCTTGGTGTCACATACCCTCCTTTGTTTCCAAAACTTCCACCTACGATATTAGGCTTAGGTAGGGGCAAAATTAGACTTTGTCTAGCCTTGTGTGCAGCTATAGTAGCTTCTTGTAGCTTACACATACTAGCAATATGAGAATGGGACTTAGGCTTGAACATTCTTACAAGCAAATAAATTGCTTGGGACATACCTTCAAAAACAGACTAATGGCATGATCCTCAAGCATTTTAACTTTATTAAGCAACAACTCAAACTTTTCATGTTACTTTTGCACAATAGAATCATACTTTAAGTTCTTAAGCTCAGATAAAGGATCCTCAAAATTAGTATCAAATCTTGCTAACAAGGCTTTCTTGTATTCATCCCAACCAACTAAATCACCATTAAGCTTTTCAATTTGCTGAAGCCACACTAAAGCACTATCATATAAATGAATAGATGCTAACTTCACCTTATCAAGATCATCAACATTCTCTACACTAAAGAACTACTGACTTCTATACAAGCAACTCTTAACATCAGTGCCATAGAATTTAGGTAATTCTAGCTTAGTAATTCTTCCAAATTGAAACTGCTTATTACCACTGTTACTAGAACCTTCCTCATTTTTAAGCTATTAACATCTCTAGTCAAATACACTTGTTGAAGTAACACAGTTTGTAAAGTAGATTGTACACCTGCCATTGATGTTTCAATAAGTTGCTTAATGAATTCTTTAGTCTGATCATCAATACCAGTAGTACTATCATGATTACCATTGGTTCCATTGCCACTTGTACCAGTATTCATCAAAGCACCTCTTGTTCCCATAATTTTTGACAATTTGTAACCAAAATCTGTTGTAACTGAATTAACTAATTTCTAACGGAATTGTAACAGAATTAATGGCGGATTTGAGCTTCTTCTTTTTCGAGGAAAGAGTTCTGATACCAATTGTAACACACTGATTACAATAGATATAGAAATGATAGGGTCAATTGCACAACCTGGAATCAAAGATCAAGAACATGTGATGTGTCATTATGTAGGTGTTATTTATGTATCAAGTTTTACTAGTTATTTTATGCCTACTATACCTAAAACAACACTCTAACGGGCAGTTTACCCGGTCAAGATGTAGCTTCGTTGGTAAGTATGGTGTTGATCACTAAGAGCGGGAGCGTTAATATCTAATTTAGCAGTATTTTAGTTATCTAAGTTAAACCTAAAACTAATGCAAAAAGGGGGGTTTCAGCCTGAGAGACTGCCACGAGTTTGGGTTATCTAAACTAAGGTTTTGATGACAATTAACACACATAAGTTGATAAACAAAAGATAAAGAAGCGGTCAGGCCTTATGTAAGGAAAACAATATTAGCCATGTTTAATTAAATAGAACGATGGTTTGTTTATTTAGTGCAATGAATTACTTATCTCGAGGGTTATATCATTCCTAGACTTAGGCGGTACTTCTTCTTAAGACCTAGACACGTTGAATCCTGTCACAATTAAACGCATCCGCATAAAGTATTTTATTTGTTGATTATAATATATCTTAGGAGATTAATAATGATCTTATTAAACCCTAGCCCATCTGGATTTTACTAACTTACTTACAAATATGGAGAGCTATCCCGGACTCTTAGCCTACGCCCAAACAACACCGAAGTTGCAGCGCATTAAATATGTAGGACTAGACCCAGTTAAATGATAGGTCACATAATTAAGCACGTAAACGAGTATAAATTGATAAACATAATCAACAAGCAACGATAAGCATTCAAGAAAAAAAACTAAACATTATATTATCATAATCATGGCTAATACCTAAAGGTATTAGCCGATAGTCATTGTAACAATGCACAAATTCATAGATGAACGATTAAAGTAATGAAAGATTATGCTAACCGAACACGTATATAGAGTGTAAATGATTACAAGAGTTTTCCCATCGATTGGAGCACTTTGTAGGACCTTTTCGGATTCTTAGATCTTCTGGAAATCAAACTTGGTGGTTAAAAGCATAATTTAAAATCGTATTTAGGTTTTGGTATTTATAGACTCTGAAAATTGGTCGATACGGCGTATTGGAACTCAATACGGCGTATCAGGGTTGCTTGGCGTGGGCTCCAAGAATAAAATATTCCCGAATTTTCTTAAGCTGGTATGGATACGGCGTATCGAACCTCCTGGATATGGCGTATCAGACCTCCTCGATATGGTGTATCAGACTTATTGGGTACGGCGTATTGAGCTCATTCGGTACGATGTATTGGGGTCCTTGGGTATGGTGTATTGGCTCTTTGGGTACGGAGAATTGGCTAAAAATGTGCTTCTCATGGTTTTTGACCAAAGTATCATATACGACGTATCTGCTGATGTGGATACGGCGTATTCTTCAAAGTCAAGCAATGGTCTTGAGTTCTTCAAAGTCATTAGATATGACGTATGCTTCAAAACACGTCCTTTTCTCCGTCTTTTGCCAAATGCTCGATAATTACTGCAAATAACAAATACAAACGATTAAGTAGCAATTCTTTGCAATAATTACACAGAATGAGTTAATTACATGGGATAAATGATGCTTTAAAATAGACGTTATTTAATGTCATCAAATATCCCCCACTTGAATCTTACTTGTCCTCAAGTAGCCTTTAGAAGTCTATAAAAATGTATCCCTAGGGATATTTTTCGTTAAAGCATTTATTTGATCTATTATAAGTACACAACCAAACACCTCACGAAATAGGAAGATGAAAACACTCAAATCACTCAACTAATCTATGTGGTAACATGTAACTAATTCACTCAGTTGCTCGGTCGTGACGAGTATTCTATCATAAGCTTGGCAAGGATACACATCTCCACCGCTAAAGCTAAGGAGTAACAAGTTTATAAAGATAAATATGGGTTTTTAAGATAAGGCTTAGGGTTGATCATTCAATAATCTTTCACTAAAAGTACCACTCTAACAAGGCAGTTGAAGCACACATACATGGTCGTAACGACGGAATAGACATGTGTGTTCGATCACATCCTCATTCGAATTTAACTAACAGTTAGGATGAAGAATGATATAGGGTAGGGATCTTCTATAGTCAGATATACTAGTACTTTGGTCTTGTTCATCATAAGATTAGTGTAGGCTCCTCATCTGATTTGCATATTAGGTCAGAACTGTTAAGCAAAGCGCACTCTATTATATGATGTGTATCGTAACTAGACGGTTTCAAAATTAGATATTCGTTGTGGGTTTGTTAGTAAGTTGTGCGATTTCAACTCATTCTCTAGCGCTAAATCCTGTTTGCATTCCGGAGAAGTTCTAGTAGAATATGAAGATTATATTCTTCAAGCTAGAGTGCAGCTTGTATGATCGATGCTCTCTACGATTCGGATGTATTGAGCCGGTTAGAAACTTGACGGAACTAAGAGTCCAGAATGCTGAATTCGGCGTATTAGGGTCCACATCTCTCGCATTTCGCAGTAGATGATGAACAACACGAAATCTCGCTTGGCTGTGAATTGTCTTCAGAGGAGTAGTATGGAATTTACTGCGATTTAGGTTGTTTAAATAATGGAATGATGATAAGATTATGAAATCGAGAGAATGAGACTCCGTAATGTATTGAGTTATAGTGTATCTGAAAATAGACAAACGGTTTAGTCTATCGCCAGTGATAATAGACATCCGCGAAGATTAACTATGATAGAAAGCTCGTGTCGCTCGTATTGTACTCAATATATGATCCGCTTCATAAGAGCGCGAAGCTAGTCTAGATAACTAAGATGTTTGGTCAGCCAGGTTATGCTGTTGCCGTGTACTTACCGCGCGGGTTACACTTTTGTACTTTATCGCGCTTTTACGCAAGCATCAGATACTAGACACAAGTGTAAAATCAACGAAAAATTACACTTTGTACATCACGTGTGTCAGTGCTAACATTCCTTCAGGTCGTTGCGAATACGATTATCTTCAATTTTTCTTCTCTTTTTTGTTTGTGAATTTTTTTTTTTGATTTTTATTTTTTGCTAACACTATATACAAACCCAGTGTAGTTTCACCATCTTCACGATCATAATAATTTTCGGTATGAACTTCCTTCTGATTTATTCGTTCTTATCGGGAGTTACATTAATTGCGATGGTAGTAAAAAATACATGTGTTTGGACTATAAATACATTCCCATTTTGCAATGTGCAAATTTTGTCCAACCGTACCAAAATTGGACACCAAAGACTCGGGACATACAAACTTTACACTTTAAGAACTAGCAACTGTAGAAATAACTTAATCTACAGGGAATAAGCGTAAGGTGTAAAGGATGTAACGAAAAACAAATTAATTGGTGTAGTTCATAAAGGATAGGCTCTACGGGTTGTTATAGGGGTATCTTACTCTTAAAATCAGGTAAACCAAAGTTCCTTTTTACATGGGTTAATCTAAGGAGGTTAACTAACCGGTGTAGTTAGTTAATAAGCAACATGTAAAGGCGATTTGGGTGTAATCCTAAAATTTACCAGTTTAAACAAGTTACTCCATCTAAATCCATAGTACTCATTATTGCGGTCTCGAATTGATATACCAAGCCAAGTTCTAAAGTCTACTACATCACCGGCACACTCATATTTTTGTAGAATTTGGGTAAACATTTGGAAACGGATAGGTTAAATCCTCATAATGTCTAACAAGGGTTATTGTGTGCGTGTTATGTATCAAGTAATTTCACAAAAGTATGCTTGAATTTTTTTTCTAAATTTGAGCATAATTTAAGCATTTTAATGTGAAAATTAGGACAAGTAAACATTCTAATTCCATCCCCCTACTTGAATTATACAACGTCCTCGTTGTATAGATAAGACATTAAAAACGGGATTTAAAAAGAATTAGAATGAGAAACTCCCCTGATATTTTGCTCGGTAGATTCTCCATGTTACGTTTTGCGAGCAAGATAGTATTGAACAGCCGTCTTGAGATTTCAAGACTCCAACACTTCCGGACTTATAGATACTCCACCAACGTCGTCATTTTCGTTCCAGTGAGGTCCTGTATAAATTCTCAGAAAACAAATGCAATTCTATCTCCGTGTATGCGTTGGTTAGACTCTAAATAAATACCTAAAAACTATATAAGAAATCAATACGCCGTATCCATACCCCAGGATACGCCGTATTGATACATGCATACGCTGTATTCATTTAATGAATACGTCGTATAGACTGTGCTAAAAATAAAGACTGGATAACGTCCAGAAGGTCAATACGCCGTATCCATAGGGTTTGGATACGCCGTATAGACAGTTTGGAAAGACAGACTCGATAAAAATTGAAAATTACATTCCAGGTTGTCTCTCAGCAAGCACTTTTATTTACATAAAAGTCTTTAAGTTAGACTTGCCCCAATTTAATCCCATCCTTATAAAACAATTTAGGGTTGAACGGGATGCCAAATGGCACATACAAATTCTTGATTAGGAAAATAAATGACATATCCCTTTGTTAAGATAATTACAAGTCACGATATTAACATTTAATTACTTGATAAAAGTTTTAGTTTTGAAAAATTCATTAGATGTATCATGTCTTGTTTACAAAATCTTATTTGACCCATGTGCATAGGCACCATCATCGGTATTTATTACATCAGGTAATGGTTTGACAGATAAATCCCCCAAAGAGTGTTCAATATCGATTTTATCATCATCATTGTCCTCATCCGATTTTGAATCATCAGGATAAATTACGTTAAAAGAAAATAGATCATTAAAGTATAAAAACAGTTCTGGTTCTCCTTAATCACATTCGGGAAAATGATGTTTCATCGTTCAAATTAAATTCTTTGATATGTTGAGGACTTACTAGTAGGTTCAGTTTAAGTAAATTTGATGTAGACGTTAGAGCATCATTGTAAACAATGGTGGAAAGTCATTCTTAAATCTTTTTAACGAAGTCAAAATTCATCAAAACTAACTGATCTGCAGACTCAGGTGCTGGAAGTGAAGGCACAATTGACTTTGTAATTTATCATTTCGAATCCGTTTTTTCAAATCATTGTAGGAAATTTTTTATCAGGAAAGATGTTTTTGTCAAAAATTACCGTGTAATCTTCATCGTCAGAATCGTCAAACAAAACTCTAAAGTCAATTTATCGTTAAGAGAACTTACCGTGGGTTCAGACATTAAGGTGTCATTAAACACTATAGCTGGGAATTCGGTTTCAACAGATCTGAGGTTGTGAATGTCTTCATCATACCAGATCTTATCATACTTAGCAGTTTTCCAGTTAAACACCTTACCATGTTTTTGAGCTTTTTCTTCCTCAAGCCTGATATACTCTTTAATAGTAATGTTGGGGTCGTCCATTTTAACTTGTAATAAATTTGCTAGGAAAGAAAACTGTCAAATAGCTTAATACGCCATATTTAGTGAACTGAATACGCCGTATTGATGATAGAGCCGAATACGCTGTATTGGTTTGAAAAAAAATTATACACCGTATCCAAGAAAATGAATATGCCATATTAAGTATTCGACTCAAAAGGTTACAGCGAACTGTAATAAATGCACACAATATGCAAAATATACAATGCAGAAATCAAACTTACAAAACAAACACATAAATATGCAAATTAATCTAAACTAAATCTAAACTAAACTAAAACACTAATAAATAAGAATTAAACAACTTCACTCCCCGACAACGGCGCCAAAAACTTGATGTGTCGTTGTGTAGGTGTTATTTATGTATCAAGTTTTACTATTTATTTTATGCCGACTATACCTAAAACAACACTCTAACGGGCAGTGTACCCGGTCAAGATGTAGCTTCATTGGTAAGTAGAGTGTCGATCACTAAGAGCGAGAGCGTTAATATCTAATTTATCAGTATTTTAGTTATCTAAGTTAAACCTAAAACTAATGCAAAAAGGGGGGTTTCAGCCTAAGAGACTGCCACGAGTTTGGGTTATCTAAACTAAGGTTTTGATGACAATTAACACACACAAGTTAATAAACAAAAGATAAAGAAGCGGTCAAGCCTTATGTAAGGAAAACAATATTAGCCATGTTTAATTAAACAGAACGATGGTTTGTTTATTTAGTGCAATGAATTACTTATCTCGAGGGTTATATCATTCCTAGACTTAGGCGGTACTTCTTCCTAAGACCTAGACACGTTGAATCCTGTCATAATTAAACGCATCCGCATAAAGTATTTTATTTGTTGATTATAATCTCTCTTAGGAGATTAATAATGATCTTATTAAACCCTAGCCCATCGGGATTTTACTAACTTACTTGCAAATATGGAGAGCTATCCCGGACTCTTAGCCTACGCTCAAACAACACCGAAGTTGCAGCGCATTAAATATGTAGAACTAGACCCAGTTAAATGATAGGTCGCATAATTAAGCACGTAAACGAGTATAAATTGATAAACATAATCAACAAGCAACGATGAATTAAGCATTCGAGATAAACAAACCAAACATTATATTATCATAAACACGGCTAATACCTAAAGGTATTAGCCGATAGTCATTGTAACAATGCACAAATTCATAGATGAACGATTAAAGTAACGAAAGATTATGCTAACCGAACGCGTATATAGAGTGTAAATGATTACAAGAGTTTTCCCATCGATTGGAGCACTTTGCAGGACCTTTTCGGCTTCTTAGATCTTCTGGAAATCGAACTTGGTGGTTAAAAGCATATTTAAAATCGTATTTATGTTTTGGTATTTATAGACTCTGAAAATTTGTCGATACGGCGTATTGGAACTCAATACGGCGTATCGGGGTTGCTTGGCGAGGGCTCCAAGAATAAAATATTCCTGAATTTTCTTAAGCTGGTATGGATACGGCGTATCGGACCTCCTGTATACGGCGTATCGGACCTCCTCGATACGGCGTATCAGACTTATTGGGTATGGCGTATTGAGCTCCTTCGGTACGGTGTATTGAGGTCCTTGGGTACAGTGTATTACGGAGAATTGGCTGAAAATGTGCTTCTCATGGTTTTTGACCAAAGTATCATATACGGCGTATCTGCTGATGTGGATATGGCGTATTCTTCAAAGTCATGCAATGGTCTTGAGTTCTTCAAAGTCATTAGATACGGCGTATGCTTCAAAACACGTCCTTTTCTCCGTCTTTTGCCAAATGTTCGATAATTACTGCAAATAACAAATACAAACGATTAAGTAACAATTCTTTGCAATAATTACACAGAATGGGTTAATTACATGCGATAAATGATGCTATAAAATAGACGTTATTTGATGTCATCAACATGATTCAAAATTGTGAACCGAATGATTGGTTATTGTATTATGAATTGTATGAAACGATTATAGAGTTGAGAGAGACGATTACAAGATCAAAACATGAGAATGAAATAATGAAATGCAACGGCTATTTAAAGGGGAAATAGGCGGGAAAGTTAGTTAGGGAAGTTTAACTAGTCAACGTGCATGAAAAGACCCTCTAAATGGATGCCACATGTACTAGTCGTTGGATATGAATTTAGCAGCTAACAAAAACACACTTTGTATGTCAAACAATACACACTTTGCATCAAGGGTCGAACCAGAATAACGATCGATCTCGTAAGTTATAAGACCTAAAACCATTTTTTCTCTATGTTGGCCCTATCCGCATAAATTAGAAAAAAATATGTACCGAATCATATTCATCAAATAAATAAATTGATTTTTTTTTTCATTTTTTAGAAAAAGAGACTACATAAATTGGGAACATGATAAGAGATACTTTTGAATTTCGGGACAATTTCATTTCAACACATGCTTTAAAAGCGTTGTATGTATTAAAAACTCATATTTTGAGTAAATACCGAATAACAACTTTTGAATTGGATAAATATGGAATTTCCTTAAAACTTAAGTACTTATATACTTAACAAGCATGATTACATGCGCGTTGCTGCGGGACGTTAATTTTTCGCTCGTTGTTGCGAGTCATTGTTATTATTATTATTACTATTATTTTAATTTTGTGTGGGTTTATTTTTTCGGTCTCATGTATAATAGTTTTTTTTTCTTATATGGCCTTATTATGTGTTGGCCTCATGTTTAAAGGTTTCTTTCTTTGGTTATATGTTTTTTTTGTGCGGGTTTATTTTTTCGATCTCATGTTTAATAGTGCGGGTTTATTTTTTCAGTATCATGTTTAATAATTTGTTTTTTTTCCTTATATGAGTTTATGTCTCGCGCGTTGTTGCGGGGCGGTAAAAAAAAATTAGTTTTATTTTTTGCGAATTTTTTTTGGTTTCATGTTTAATAGTTTACTTTTTTTATATGGGCTTATGTGCTGGGCCTCATGTTTAAAGCTTTGTTTTTTTTTTGCTATATGGGGTTTTTTTAAATGACACCGTTTAATGCAATATAAAATTGTACGTTTGTGACTATGTCGGTTATTTTAAAGTTGAATCGGTACTTTTGTAATATTTTTTCCCTTTATTTTGTGCCAAAAATTAAAAAATAATAAAATAAATAAATAATTAGGTCGGCCCAAAGTGGGAGCCCAGGCCCAAAGTGAGAGCCCAGTACCGTAGAAGCATTGTAGCTTCTACTGTACAACGGTAAATGTGTGTAATGTAATGTAATGTAACAAGCATGACGCCCGCGCGTTGCTGCGGGGCGGTTTTTAAACAAATGAATATATTATAACTCTCAAAACTTTGAAACACTTTACACTACTGCTTATCATTTGGTACTGAAACATGCCAAAGTGCCAAAAAAGCATTAATAATAACAAACACTATGTAATATACAAAATTACAAAAACTATACAACTTGCAGCAAGCCTGTACACTTGCTGCTATCAATCCTACATTTAATCTCTAAATGCCATTGGCCTATTCACGTGTCATCTAAATGTAAGTGGTATCGCCAAGGACTACATTTCTTGAACATGAAAACAATCCTAATTAGATGTTTTAGCTGATGGTCTTCACAAAATACCCCTCGGCATATATAATTACAGATGAGAAGGAATCATTTACACTTAACTTAATGGTGAGGTGGTGGTGAACCGAGTCATAAACATTTTTTTCGCCAACCCTTATAAGTAATAAGTAGCAATGATATGCGAGAAATAAACATCATAATTGAGGAAGATGATATCAGTGGGAGTGAATCACGTTCTTTATCTTAACCGTCTATTTTTGTCGTCCTTGTCCATAAATTGCAACACGAAACACATAAAATATTTTAGTTTTTTTCACATGTAAAAATAAAACACAATTGTTGATTTTGTTCTTGAAGTAAAAGGTTTTAGTTGATGAGACGGACAAAGATACACAATTGCTAATTGTGCTTTGATCTTAAGGCTTTATGGTCCTTTGTAAAGACCAAACATAGCAGTCACAATACTGTGCAATCCTACATACAACTATAAGCCCTTATAAGTACTTAAATACTTTAAAAGAACCATGTCTAATTATCCACCTAGTGAACTACCAAATAGACTTTACACAATGAATTTTCTTAACGGGTTATGGGTTAAAAGTTACTCAAAGTCTAAATTACTACAGGTATCTTGACTTAATCGTGTTCAATTGTGTCGCCTAATTCAATGTTTCTCATTTTGTGGTTGAATATATGCACATTAATTTATTCACATTATAATTTCAGTTGCTTTTGCATTTGTTAACTTCTAAGGAAATGTCGTTGATCCCATAGAATAAGGCATGAGCTAGTTGCCCTTTCCAAAAAATGTTGCAATTCCCATAGCTAAACATAAAGTAAAGCTGAACATTTGTAGAAGAATGTTGCAGCAGCCATACCTTAGTCTTGATGCTAGCAGCAACTTATGGTGGCTTCTCTTCTTTTTCCTTAATTACCTCAGTATCAGTCATGGCAGCAACTTCGACCGCCTTTTCTGTGTTAGAAACATACAACGATAAATTAAGTTCTGGTAGAAACATACCTCAAATTACAATCTTATAAGGCATCAAATCTTATGTTAGAAACTTACACAAAATTACAATCTATGTGGTGAATAACAATATATACTCTTAGATACATTCGTTACATACCCCTCTCATATTCACCCACGAACCACGTACCTCAGTTGATGTTGTCGTGTTTGTTATCTGAAAACAAACTAAATCCTGTGTTTGTTGGCATTTTTAAATGTAGCTCGATGCGGCAAAGCAGGAAGTTGGTGTTACATGTCTGCAAGTTCAATTTATATACTTAAGATTTGATAAATTTCTTCTCAGGTAATATTGTTGACTCATTTGACTATTTTTTTTGTCAGTAAGTGTTTATTCAACTTATATCAAAACATGAGATACATTGTCATAGGCTGGATTAAACGGACTCGATACAATAAGGTTAAAAAATGCAGAGGTTTATCCGTTTGAGGCCGGCCTCAAAATGATTACACGTCGAGCTTTAAACTAATACTTTAGCTGATTTAGGGATGCCAAAGTTGAAACTGCTTATTTCAATAGGCAACGGCTTCTGTGATTACTTATTAAAACTGCTTATTTAGTCGTAGCTTTTCAAAATAATTTGTTTCAAATAAGCAGTTTGGAGTTGCTCATTAAAATCAGCAAGCCCTCATAATATGCAATCCCTAAAACCCAAAAGCAGTTTCGTCACATCACATTTTTTAAAAAGGAAAAAAAATCCAAACGATAAAGGTAAATCATTAAATCTTAGTAATACCCGCAGATAGGAGATTTCCAAGCTATCATATCTTGGAGATGCATCAGAAATGATGGCGTCCAAAGGCCTACCCATAATACCTCTTTCGGATGTTAAATACCTGTTATATGAAATATGAAAATTCATGGTCAAAAGTAAAGTAAGAAAAGTGTGGGAAATTTTTTACTTTAAAAGAAAAGAAATTTGAAACGAAAAACAGCATCTATACCTCTAACGTAAGAAAAGTTGCCTAAAAAATACACTCACTCATGAGAATAATACGGACCTTGAGCTTACTCTATTCCTGTTAGGAGCATCCCTTTACTTTAAGGTTTCAATCACAATCATACCCTGCAATTTAAAGAAGCACAAAACACAGACACACTGGACTTATAAAATGCAAACGAAAGATCAAATTGAATCATACTCTTATTTCCCCTCAACCAAAATGTGTAGAGTTGCTGGTGCTTCTAAAGTGCTTGATATTTAGCAGGAGCAAGGTCATTCACTTTCGTTCCACGACTAGGGACCCAGTCGAAGAAATAAGCACTCTCATAGGATTGGTGCAAGTCCGATCACACAGTATAGGTGTTTGATTAAACTTATTTGATCTTGGCTTATATTTCATAAGCTCAATGTTTCCGGTTAATTTTGAGACTTATGGGTTTATATCATAACAAACTTGTTGCATAAAAGCTGACATGTCTCAAAAGCCCAATGAACATATTAACAGAAGCAACCAACATAGGTATTCATTAATTAGAATTAAAGATAAAATTAAAAGACCAGGTTAATTTTGGTTTTCACTTCAAAGCATCAAATTGGGTCAGTTCGACATTCAAACTTTACGCCATCCATCATGACCTCACCACCTAAACACGAGTATTTAAACATAAGAATTGAGGTTATTCTTAAATTTCTCCAACTTGACCGAAAATTTTGACTTTATAAATGATAAGCCAGAAGAAAAAAAAGAAGCTAAAACAAACACCTGAGGGTGTTCGTTTAAGCTTACACATGGCTTATGAGCTTATTTATTTTTCGGCTTATGTTTTCATAAGCCTAAAATTTGCCTTATTTTGAAGCTTTCCAACTTATATAAGGTTATTATGACATGATAAGCTTATAATATAAGCTTTCAAAATAAGCTGTAAAAAGTGAGGTTATGAAGCATAAGCCGAAAACCAAATAAGCAATAAGGCCCCCATATAAGCCGAAACAAACACCCCCTAAACAAACACTCCTTCAATGATATATGACACACAGCTATTAGTTACCATATTATAAATCCAAACATAACTAAAAAGCATCACAAAAATCAGTAAAATAAATATGACCTTGTTTTTCTGGTTGCCACCACCGGACTTGTTGGGCTTGGATGCTGGGTGTGCCGTCTCCTTCTTTGGCGCCTGAAAATAATTGTTGAAAACTTATCAAAACCTGATGTAAACAATGATATAAGATTTGATGATATCTTACCATGGTTTGGGTGATGATTTGTTTGTTGTTCTTCAAAGGTTGTGACCTCAGGCTTCTTGATGGCCATAGCTTAAAATATGATGATTTGAGATTTGGTGGGAGGAAATTGGGATTTTGGGGAGGTGGTAGGGAATTCCTGGAGCTTATGAAGATGATGCTTCTGGAATTTTGTAGGTTGTTTGTTAGTATAAGACGTGGGTCAACGTATGGGCTGGACTAATACAACTGGATTGGACCATGAACAGTGGTTAACGTGAACTGTAACTGACATCTCTAATGATTATATATATAACAAGCAAAAGAACCCGCGCGTTGCGGCGGGGCTAATTTTTTCCCGAATAATTTTTTTTTTTACGTTTCGGGGGTTTTTTTTTTGGCGATGCGTTATGGCGGGGCTAATTTTTTCCCGAATAATTTTTTTTTTTACGTTTCGGGGGTTTTTTTTTTGGCGATGCGTTATGGCGGGGCTAATTTTTAATATTTTCTTTTTTTTATATGATTCGGGGGAAAAAAATTGCGTTGGGACGGGCTAATTTTTTCCCGAATATTTTCTTTTTTTGGGACGGTTTTGTAAATTTTTTTACGGGAATTTTTGTGTAAGAAAATCGTAAATAGTTAAAAGGTGAGGGTTCGTTTTGTATTTTTTTTTACTTTGGGCCAGATTTTAGGCTATTTTTGGGGGGTTTTTTTGGCTAATTTTTTCCCGGATATTTCCTTTTTTTGTACGATTCGGGAAAAAAAAAATTTGCATTGGGACGGGTTAATTTTTTCACGAATATTTTCTTTTTTTGGGACGGTTCGATATCTTTTTTTTTGGCCGATGAATGTAAAAAAGTTGTGAACAATAAAAATTTGACGTGTTTTTTTGTTAATTTTTTACGGGATTTTTTGTGTAAGAAAATCGTAAATAGTTAAAAGTTGAGGGACCGTTTTGTATTATATTTTTTACTTTGGGCCAGATTTCAGGCTAATTTTGGGCTAGTTTTTTTTTTTTACTTTGGGCCAGATTTTGGGCCACATTTTATACGAATTTTAGGCTAGTTTGTCGACAAATGTGTATATTTTTAGTAATAATTTTTTTATATGGCTTATGTGTTGGGCCTCATGTTTAAAATGTTGTTTTTTTTGCTATATGATTTTTTTTTAATATAATGGGTTTTACGTTTGTTACCATATCGATTATTTTAAAGTTATTAGGTATCGAAGATGTTTCCGCGGGTATTTTTTTATCTGAATAAATCGGAACTTTTGTAATATTTTTTTTTCCTCCTACTTTGTGCATACAAATTTAAAAAAAAAAAAAATTTAAAAAAAAAACCAAAATCGGGCTGGCCCAAAATGGGAGCCCATTACTGTAGCAATTTAGGCCGACAAATGTGTATATTTTTAGTAATAATTTTTTTTATATGACTTATGTGTTGGGCCTCATGTTTAAAGTGTTTTTTTTGCTATATGAGTTTTTTTTAATATAATGGGTTTTACGTTTGTGACCATATCGATTATTTTAAAGTTATTAGGTATCGAAGATGTTTCCGCGGGTATTTTTTTATCTGAATAAATCGGAACTTTTGTAATATTTTTTTTCCTCCTACTTTGTGCATACAAATTTAAAAAAAAAACAAAAACAAAATAATTCTAGTAATGTAATAAAGGGTTTTCATCTTGGGAGTATTGGTTAAAAAATCCCCTATCGTATTTCTTTGTAATGTCTTTCTACCTCCTTCTAGTTTTTTTTTAATAAAGTTTGCCGTTCAAGAAAAAAAAGGTGACCCACTGTCAAAACGACAGTGGATTGTCACCTATTGTGATAATTTATAATTCCATATGTAAGTAGGTCTCCAATGATTCCTTTTTAGAACTGAATATTTTATGATATATGTACCCCCCTCTAAAATACAATTTGTACCCCTCGGGTTTTTATTTTTTTAATTTTCGATTTTTTTTTTGTATATTAATTTTTTTGTATTTTATAATTTTGTATATATATAAACTGTGACAACTAAACAACGAAAAAAACGGAACGAAAAATATAAATTTTAACAGGTCAAAAGTATGAAACTGTCAAAAATTACGGAACAAAAACTGATAAAAAACTGCGTTGCACTGTAAAAAGGAAGGTACAAAAAGAATATTTTGTACTTTCTGGCGGGCCAGGGGGTACCAATAGTAGCACCCATTCATGAAACCGGATCATGTGGATAATACAATAGTTGATGTGAAAAGTGTAATAGTTTTATATAACGTTGATATGGTCTAATGCAAATAGCCAAAAAAAGAGAGGGTTTAGTCCGAGCATTAAAATAACTAACAATAACGCTGGAGGCATAGTGTTGCGGACCCTTAAAAACTCATAGGATACCTTTTGTAATAAAATATAAAGTTTTGGATTTGATTATTTTCTGATTTTGTAATTTTTTTATTATAAATAGAGGGGGTGAGCAGAAAAAACCGAAAAACCCGAAATCAAACCGAAACTCGAAAAAATAAAACCAAAAAAACCGAACCGAAAACGAAAACCTAACTGAAATTTTTTGGTTTTTGATAAAGTAAAAACCGAACCATCGGTTTCTAGTTTCGGTTGATTTTTTTGGTTTTATTTTTTCGAGTTTCGGTTTGATTTCGGGTTTTTCGGTTTTTTCTGCTCACCCCTCTATTTATAATAAAAAAAAATTACAAAATCAGAAAATAATCAAATCCAAAACTTTATATTTTATTACAAAAGGTATCCTATGAGTTTTTAAGGGTCCGCAACACTATGCCTCCAGCGTTATTGTTAGTATTTAATGCTCGACCTAAAATCCTCTTTGGCTATTTGCATTAGACATCCAACGTTATATAAACATTTACACTTTTCACATCAACTATTGTACTTATCCAAATGATCCGGTTTCATGAATGGGTGCTACTATTGGTACCCCCTGGCCCGCCAGAAAGTACAAAATATTCTTTTTGTACCTTCCTTTTTACAGTGCAACGCAGTTTTTTATCAGTTTTTGTTCCGTAATTTTTGACAGTTTCATACTTTTGACCTGTTAAACTTTATATTTTTCGTTCCGTTTTTTCCGTGTCACAGTTTTATAACATATACAAAATTATAAAAATACAAAAAAAATAAAATACAAAAAAAAAATCGCAAAAAACCCGAGGGGTACAAATTGTATTTTAGAGGGGGTACATATATCATAAATATTCAGATTCTAAAAGGGATTTGAGACCTACTTACATATGAATTATAAATATACACAATAGGTGACAAATCCACTGTCGTTTTGATAGTGGGTCACCTTTTTTTTTTGAACGGCAACTTTATTAAAAAAAAACTAGCAAGGAGCTAGAAAGACATTACAAAGAAATAAGATAGGGGTTTTTTAACCAATACTCCCAAGAAAAAACCATATTACATCACACCTAGAACACCATAAAAAGGACCAAGAAACAATGTCAATCAAAAATCGTCGAAACTGATAGGAGGCGAAGCGTCCAAAGACCAACTGATTGTCGAAGCCCAAATCCGCCACCAAGCAACATAAAAACCTCTTCTAAAATAGACTTGAGACGGAATAAAGACTAACAGGATAAAGAACCAAGCACCCCAATTCCCGCCGAAAAGAACAAATCTCCTGCCAATCCAAATCCCACCAACGACAAATTTTACGAAGAACAACCCGAGCCACGTAGACTTGACAGTGGGTCACCTGATACAGTAACGGGCTCCCTCATTTTGGGCCAGCCCATTTTTTTTTTTTTAATTTGTATGCACAAAGTAGGAGTTAAAAAAAATATATTACAAAAGTTCCGATTTATTCAGATAAAAAAAATACCCGCGGAAACATCTTCGATACCTAATAACTTTAAAATAATCGATATGGTCACAAACGTACAACCCATTATATTAAAAAAAAAACCCCATATAGCAAAAAAAAAAACACTTTAAACATGAGGCCCAACACATAAGCCATATAAAAAAATTATTACTAATATACACATTTGTCGACAAACTAGCCTAAAATTCGCATAAAATGTGGCCCAAAATCTGGCCCAAAGTAAAAAAAAAATACAAAACGGTCCCTCAACTTTTAACTATTTACGATTTTCTTACACAAAAAATCCCGTAAAAAAATTAACAAAAAAAACACGTCAAGTTTTTATTGTTCACAACTTTTTTACATTCATCGGCCCAAAAAAAAGATATCGAACCGTCCCAAAAAAAGAAAATATTCGGGAAAAAATTAACCCGTCCCAACGCAAATTTTTTTTCCCGAATCGTACAAAAAAAGGAAATATCCGGGAAAAAATTAGCCAAAAAAAAACCCAAAAATAGCCTAAAATCTGGCCCAAAGTAAAAAAATAAATAAATAGAAAACGGACCCTCACCTTTTAACTATTTACGATTTTCTTACACAAAAATTCCCGTAAAAAAAATTACAAAACCGTCCCAAAAAAAGAAAATATTCGGGAAAAAATTAGCCCGTCCCAACGCAATTTTTTTTTCCCCGAATCATACAAAAAAAGAAAATATTAAAAATTAGCCCCGTCATAACGCATCGCCCAAAAAAAACCCCCGAAACGTAAAAAAAATTATTCGGGAAAAAATTAGCTCCGCCGCAACGCGCGGGTTCTTTTGCTTGTTGAAATCATTTTGTGTCCGTGAACTGAATATTAGAAAACACGATCTACATTTAAGTACTATATAATGATCCACATTTTTAGAATAGTAGATGAATACTCACGCAAAGCGATAGTATATATAGCGACAAATAAATATACATGCGAACTTGTAGTTTTGGTGTGACACTTAATAAACACTTACGGGATTTAATTTGTAGTTATTGCGAGAGAAAAAAATCTATGGGTTATAAAAAAAAATTGATAAAAGGTTAAGGATTTGACGTTTAAAAAATATTTAAGTTTTCTTATCATATTTAGGTTTTGGTACTATATTTAAGTTTTTCAAGTTTAAGTTTCAAGATTAAAAAAACAAAAATACACCCTTTATATATAGTATAAAGTAGAGATTAGTCATTGATTATTAAGATATTTAGTTCATTGAAAATTTATCATTTATTGGTACTTTTTATTAAGAAGGTTCGAATCTGATCTGATTTATTACACAACATCTGAATTTGAATATTCGATAGAAAAGTTTGAATCTAATTTTCATCTGAATCTGAATAAGTGGTTGAGAAATCTGAATCTGAATGAAATAAAACTATTTGTTTTGGTAAAAATGTTTAGATGTGTTAAACTATAGTTTTTACAATTTAAATATAAAACGATTGCATTCGCAAAGAAATAAACTTCATTAAATAAAAAAAAAGTTTTATAATATAATCAAGAGTAAACTGCAAAAATCATCCATGTGGTTTGTAGTTTGTGGCACTAATCATCCCTAGCCGATACTATTGGCACTAATCATCCCCGAGTAGTGAAATTTTCAGCAAAAATCATCCCTAGAGGGATGATTTTTGCAAAACTTTTTGTTAAACTTTTTGCAAAAATCATCCCCAATAAAGATGATTTTTGCCGAACATTTGCCACTCAGGGATGATTAGTGCCAATAGTATCGGCTAGGGATGATTAGTGCCACAAACTACAAACCACAGGGATGATTTTTGCAGTTTACTCTATAATCAATTTAAAGTTTGAATTAAATCTCTTTAAGCGATGAACTAAATGAGTAGCGTTAGAATTGAGATGTATGAGTCCGAAACCGTACCATTCAATTTGAACAAAATATGAGTTGACACATATCATCTTATACACTCATTATCTAACGAAACATATGCAATGATTTTATTTAATATTTTTAATACAAAAGACAAAAGGCGAAACAAGAAAAAATAAGAAATTAAAAAAAAAAATCATAACAAAGTAGAGAAAAAATAAAAACAAAAAAGTAAGAAAAAAAACATTAATAGGTGTTAAGACACCCCCTTCGCATCTAGTTCAGTAAGAGGTTTGTGCCTCTTACTGCCTCTTAATGATCAGAAAAAAAAAACAAACGCTCTTAACACTGCTTGCCTCCTACTGCCTCTGAATGACTTGAAAAAAGCAAACAGTCTTAATGACCCAAATGTCTGACCGTGTCTGAATGCGTTAGATTAAGATACTGTTAAGAGGCTTTTCTGAAAAAACAAACATCATCTTAGTGTTACCTAACATGAACATTGATTTTTTTTTTGAAATATAACATGAACATTGAATTGCATTGCAGTTTTATCACCTGTCTTAGGTCAACAATCTCAAATTAACTTTCAACTTTTTTATAAATAACTTATGAATTAGTAGTTACATACTTACATATATAGTTAGTGATATTAGTTGTCATTAGCAATTATCATTAATTGTGATTGCCTTGATTGACATTAGCATTTATGTATCATTAATTGTGATTGTCATTTTCCTTGTATAGTCTCATGGCTCATCTATATATAAAGATGGCTACTGATGAATAGGGAGATATGAAGAATAATCAATTCTAATATGGTATCACAGCCTCCCAAAAAGATCCTCTCATAAACCCTAATACAATTTTTTTTTCGCATCACAGTTGCTTCTTTTTATTTGCTGCTTGTTTTCTCCTTTGCCATAGCCTCATGGCAGGAGATACGCCAACACCGCCAAAGCCACCAATTGATAAAGCCTATTCCATTGCAAGTATCAAGGCATGTATACCCACCCCTCTTGATCTTGATAAATTAAATTATAACTCTTGGAGCTCGTTGTTTCAACGATATTCTGTAGAGGGAAGTGGGGGGGGAGAGGGGAGGAATGGGGGGGAGACCAATGAAGTCATCACCATCTTGCCGCCCCCTCAACGACAGCCACCTCCACGGTCGATCCTCTACATGACACCAACGACTCTCTTGTCGTCATGTGGATCTATGCGACCATCTCTCCCAAACTTGTGGAGATGATTGTTGATGTTGATTCTACCGCCCATGGAGTGTGGAACCGTTTGAAAGATCTCTTCCATGACAATAAGGATGCCCGCATCACACAACTCGACAATGAGATCCGCAACATGGCGATTGGCAACTTACCATTTCAAACCCTTTTGACTTTTTTCCAACAACTAAAGTCAAAAGCCGATCGCCTTGCCAATCTTGAATCCCCGGTAAAAGACACTAGTCTTGTAACCTATGCCATTAATGGGGTTCGTAGCAAGTATCCCGATGCCGCTCGTGTGATTCGTCTTCGCGAAAAAGCACCCACGTTTGATGAGTTTGTCGGTCCTTTGATGCTAACTGAGGAAAGCGACATGTCTAATACCTCACATTGTAATCAAGTTTTTCATAACACTTCATCTTCTCCCACGGTGCTCGTTGCGTCTACTTCTAATGCTAATAAAATGCGTACTATGAGCACTTCGGGTTTGGATGTGTGTCGGAATTTTCAGCGGGGCTCGTGCACGTATGGTGCACGTTGTAAATTCGTGCATGGGGCAAATGATCTTAGACCAAGACCTTTCGAATGTTTTCTACGCCAGCTCCTCAAAGTAGGGCTGCTACTGTTCCACCAAATCTCATACTACAGGGCCAAGCCATAATAAATAGTCACAAAAGCCAACTGTCCAGACACAAAATCTACCCTCTGGAATCCCTACTAGGCCTCTAATGTGCAGCCGACTTACATGGGTGGTCAACTAACATGGGCTATCTTTCATTAATACTGGGCCAGGAGTTTACAACCCTTATGTGCCATCACCCCAAGCCCACCTGACCTCCACTCACGGTCTTTTTCAGCCGGCCCAACATCCCTTGCAGGCCCATCAGTTTCAGTCAGCCCAACAATTTCAGCCGGCCCAACAACTTCAATACGGGCTGAGTGGCCCACCAGGTTTCGGCAGCCCCAATATGAAGCCTATTGCTCCACCGCAAGCATCACATCAGGCCACTATGCTACCTCATGCATTTCAGACAATGACACTTCAAGAACCCGCTTGGAATATGGATACTGGGGCATCCTCTCACCTTGCCGAGAACACAGGTATGCTCACGTCCTTTAGCAATCCAAGCATGTATAAATCTGTATTTGTTGGCAATGGCCAACCTATACCTGTGACTCACACGGGCCTATCTTTTGCACACGCTTATACAAACCCTCACCTATCATCATGACCTGTTTACACCTAATATCCATCAAAAATTTGATTCTGTTCGTTCAATTTACTCGAGATAAAATGTGTCTGTTGATTTCGATGCTTATGGTTTTTCAGTGAAGGATTTACCAGACCCGTCGGCTTCTGTCTACCGTTTGTGAAGATACCGGCATCTCTACCCTGTCACACAACAACCATCCACCACTTCGACCTTTGCATTGATTACTTTGAGTCTACTACTTGGCATAGAGACGGACTTGGACACCCAATGACGGATGTGCTCCGTCTTAGAGTCCTCTCATTTTATTCCTGTAATAAATCAAAGTTGTCGCTTTGTGTCATGCTTTGTCAATTAGGTAAACATACCAAGCTTCCTTTTACAGTTCTGTTTCGCATGTTGCGTCTGTTTTGACATTGTTCCACTCTGATTGTGTGACATCCCTGTTGTAAAATTTATTATATTCAAGTGAAAGTGTATTAAATACTATGCAATCTTTTTGGATCATTTCTCACATTATGTTTTGGGTGCGTATTCCTCTACTTCATAAATCAATTTATTTGATACCTTTGTTACTTTTCGTGGCATACGTTAACCACCAATTTTAATGTAATATTAAGGCCTTGCAGTGTGACCATGGCGGCGAATTTGACAACACTCGCTTCCACACCCTTTTTCAGCAACATGGCATCCAGTTTCGATTCTTTTGTCCCAAAACCTCCCAACAAAATGGGAAATCAGAACGTATGTTACGTACCCTTAACAACATTACCCGTAATTGCTCCTTTCAAGCACACATACCACCCTCATAATGGGTGGAAGTCACCACAACATTGGGCCGCCCATCTACTAAATAAACTTCCACTAGTGCTAATTAATAATGAAATCCCATTACTAACTTTACAATAAACCACCAACCTATATCACATACGTGTATTTATGGCTGTCTTTGCTTCCACACATTTTCTTTGATCACAAACTCAACCCGATCCACGGCTTGTGGAATTTGTAGGTCTACCCGGCCCTACAAACCGTGGGTATCGTGCCTTGACCTCATCTACCAACAAAATCATTTATTTCGCCTCAGCGCCGAACTATGATGAAGAGGCAATTTCCATTTGGCTCTATGACACCAGATACCCCACCTTCATACGACTTTTGCATTACACGCTCACAAATCCCATTCCACCCATGCTAACACACATGCAATCTTCCCCTCCACCTAACATACAAATACAAAACCCAACGCCACCTATTGTTGAACCAATTGTCACACCTCCTCACCTCAACGACACTACCACTACTTCCATTCCAGCCCACTTCACCGTAGCCCAACAACAAATTCCCATCAATCCATTACCTCATACTAGCGGCCCAACCACAACAACCACGCGTTCACCCTCACCAGCCCATACACCTGAACCACCAAGCCCATCCCACGCGTCCAACCCATTGCCAACTACTCCAATCCCTGTCACCGCCACCCAAACCCACGCAACCATGTCCAACACCAACACTCACCATATGGTCACACGTGCGAAAGCCGGAATATCTAAACCTCTTGAACGTATGAATTGTCATATCACCACTACCTCACCAATTCCTCGCTCTCACATACATGCTCTTCGTGACCCTCATTGGAATAAGGCTATGGTAGATGAATATAATGCTTTGATTTCTAACGGAACGTGGGTCCTTGTGCCTCGTCCAACTAATGTAAATGTTGTTCGTTCTATGTGGCTTTTCAGGCATAAGTATAATGCGGACGGTTCTTTAAGTAGGTATAAAGCTCGTTGTTGCGAATGGGCGAGTCAACAGCAGGGTATGATTATGATGAGACTTTTAGTCCCCGGTTGTCAAACCGCTACGATCGTACAGTCTTAAGTCTTGCTTATCCCCGTGATTGGCCCATTCATCATGCACGATGTGAAGATGGCTTGTTCTTCATGGCCGTTAATCAGAGACAGTCTATATGCATCACCACCTGGTTTTTGTTTGTGGATAGTACTCACCCGATTAAGTTGTCATCCTCCAGCGATTCGTTTTTGTAATGGGCTTAAGCAAGCCCCCAGAGCATGGTTTCAGCGGTTCACTAGCTTCATTACACGTGTCGGTTTTCAGCACAGCAAAACTGACGCGTCCCCTTATTGAGTATTTCATCGCGGTTTCGATCATATGCTTATCTTCTATTAATGTGGATGAACGATTTATTCTTAAGGCTCATCTACAGCATTATTACAACTTATCATAACAGTCTTCAGGTGGATTGCCATGTACTGACCTTGATCTCTAACAATTTTCTTGGTATATCTACACAGCGGTCGTCTTCCGGTTTGTTTTTGTCATCAGCTAAAGTTTGCAGAGGAAATTCTGAGCGAGCACACTATGCAACATTGCATACCCCTGTAGAACTCTGTGACCACTGAGTCCAAGCTTGGTTCTGATGGTGACCCTGTTAGTGATCCTACCTTATACCGCAGTCTTGCAGGTGCTCTTCAGTACCTGACTTTCACACGCCCTGACATCTCCTATGCCGTGCAACAGGTGTGTCTTTATATGCATGACCCACGTGCTCCACACTTTACTGCTTTGAAGCGTATTTTGCGCTATGTTCGTGGTACTCTTACCTTTGGTCTTCAGATTCATGCTTCTACTACCGCTCAGCTTACTGCTTATACTGATGCTGATTGGGCTGGATGCCCTGTTACTCGTCGTTCCACCTCGGGTTATTGTGTGTTCCTTGGTGATAACCTGTTGTCCTGGTCTGCAAAGCGACAGGTTACCTTATCTAGATCTAGTGCTGAGGCCGAGTATCGCGGTGTTGCTAATGTTGTTGCTGAGACTGCGTGGATACGAAATTTGCTATTAGAGCTGCATGCCCCTCTTACCACAGCTACTCTCGTCTACTGTGATAATGTTAGTGCTGTGTATTTAACCACTAACCCTGTTCAGCATCAGCGTACTAAACACATCGAGATTGATATTCATTTTGTCCGAGACTATGTTGCCTCCGGTCAGGTTCGTGTTCTACATATACCATCCCGGTTCCAGTATGCAGATATCTTCACCAAAGGGCTTCCGAGTGCTTTGTTTTGTGATTTTCGTTCCAGTTTGAACGTCCGCAGATCTCCCGTTCTTACTGCGGGGGAGTATTAGCTGTCATTAGCAATTATCATTAATTGTGATTGCCTTGATTGACATTAGCATTTATGTATCATTAATTGTGATTGTCATTTTCCTTGTATAGTCTCATGACTCATCTATATATAAAGATGGCTACTGATGAATAGGGGGATATGAAGAATAATCAATTCTAATAATTACTGTAGCAATTTAGGCCCGAAGTCAAAACGACTTCGTTTTAGTCGACAAATGTGTATATTTATAATGTAATGTAATATAGCTTTGTTATCTGGGCTAACAGAGTAATGAAGCCCATATCAATCAAGCCTTACATGTTACAGCCCATTAGCCCAACCCCATCATCAAAACCCTAATATCCTTAAACCAAACACCACCGGAGGCGCAGCTTTTCAGCAATCACACACACACACACTAAAGTTGAAAATCATCTTCGTGATCAAAAGTACGATCATCTTTCTTTATGTATTGTTTATCATTTTTTATATATGAAACGTTAAATCTGACGAGCTTATTTATTATTTTCAGGAAAAAATGTCGATCGGTGAACTTGCTTGCACTTACGCTACTTTGATTCTGTCTGACGATGGAATTCCAATCACTGTGAGCTTCTTTTATATATTTTTTATTTTATTTTTTGGTTTATAAATTGTTATGTTTATTTATTTTTTATGTTTTTTGGTACTAAGTTAGAAGTGTGAAAACATAAAATAGAGGTAATATATTATGAATTTAGTTTTTGCCAAATTGTCGGGCTATAATTTCTCACGTGTTCTGTTTAGGTCTCCGTAGGATCATTAAGAAGTTCATGAACGAAAACACATAAGTTATTAGTTGAAATACATGTAATATTAGAGAATGAGTTCTTTATGTTTTGTTCAAAGTTAGGGGTGGATTTAGTACTTACTTTCATGAAGCTTACACGAAACTAGGTACGAGATACACTTCAAAATTTTGACAAAAAGTTAATTAACTGGTTCTCTTAGATTTTATCCTATGCAAATTTTGTTTTGCTTACTAGCTTCTATGTTATTGTTTGGGAACTTATTAATGGTCTTATGGAGGCCGATGCTCGAACCGTGAGAAGTTACCGCCGTTAATTTAGCATTGATTGAAGTCATGTGACATAATTTCTAAAATAATTTGCATCTTTACACTCATGTGCTTTATACTCTATTTATATTCTGGTACTTGCATTGTGAGTAAAAAAATTGGAGTACTTCATTTCTTAATATTTACTTGTCTCGTTTTGGTTTCTGCACTTATGTGATTTTTGTTTTGTTCAAGTATTTTTGCTGAATTTGTCGATCGTTTATTATTTAGTCATGTATTGTGTACTTTCTTTAACATTAGTTATAGAAACATGGTTGTATACACAGTTAGATTAGAGAGATATATCTAATCAGCTATAATGTGCAACACAAAAAGTTTGCATAAATAGCTAGGTACTTAAGCTATAGAGAAAGCATGAGTATTCACTAGTTAAACTGAATGCCAGGGTGTTGGTTTAATGTTTACTAAAAGGTTTTATTTTGTGATTTGATTAGGTTTATGTAATGATTTTTACTTCTTTTATGCGGTATGGCATTGAAAAAACTTTTTTTCAATTGTATTATTCAAACCAAATTTGTATTGAAAATGGTATCTGTTTTAAACCAAACAGAACTCGTAGATTAGTAAACACAAATTTCTTATAGTAAATACACTAAACTAGTAACAGATACACATTCAATTTTGTGACCAAATATAAATAAGTTTTTCTCAAAAATATCATCTCATGCATTTTCTGGCTTAGTTGTTTTAATGTTTTTGTTTGAGAACTTATTAGTGATGTTATGGGTGTTGATGCTCGATTTGTGAGAAGTAGCCTCTGATAATTCTGCAGGCATAGCACTCATATTAATTTACATCTAAATCTTTTTTATTTTCACGCTAATGGGCTTTATACTCTGTATTTGTTATGGCACTTGCAAGGGTGAGTTTAGGGATATTGGTGTTCGTCGCTTATGTGATTTTTTTGTAAATGAGAGAAACCATTCAAGTAATTTTACTGAATTCTGTCAATCATTTATTATTTTGTCGTCTACTTTTCTCAAAAGGTTTAGTTGTGTACTTTGATAAACATGATTGCGTACACTGATTAGACACAGATATATACAAGTGTCTATATTTGTGCAAACTATTTGTCAATTGCAATCTTTCTTTTTGATTGTAGCTTATATACATGTTATTCTAATCAATATTTTGCCAAGCAAGCAGTGTAATGAAGTTTTATATGTGAGGGATCAAGTTTGAACCTGTTGATCTGTGTAGAGAATTTTTGCCCACATTATGCGTTTTGAAAGAATTTTTGTCCACAATAGGAAACATTTTTTGGTAGATGATGGATTAATGGCCTCTCATGGCTATTAAATTTTTTTGATTTTTACTTGTTTTAGGTTATATAAAATGATGACTATGTATTTTGTATGTTTGTGTATGGTGGTAACCTTAACAAATTTATATGTTACTGCAGGCTGAAAAGATTGCTACCATTTTGAAGGCAGCCAATGTTGAGTGTGAATCGTACTGGCCTGGCTTGTTTGCCAAGCTTGCAGAGAAGAAAAACATTGAGGATCTCATTGTCAATGTTGGTGCTGGTGGCGGTGGTGGTGCTGCTCCAGCAGTTGCTGCTCCCGCTGGTGGGGCTGCAGCTGCTGCTGCGCCTGCTGCAGAGGAAAAGAAGGTACAATCATGATTCCCTTTTTGTTCTCACTGATGGTTTAAGTATTATAGTCGATACATTACTTAACTGTTATCATTGAATGATGGTAATGCAGGAAGAGCCCAAAGAAGAGAGTGACGACGACATGGGATTCAGCTTATTTGATTAGAAGGCTTCTTATAGTATATTTGTTACCTATCTGTCAGTTCCAGAAGTGCATCTATTGCTCTTTTGGTTCTTTTTAAGTTTTTAATAGTTGTATGACTTCTCACTGTCTACTAGTGTTTGGTTTGCTTTTGGTACATGGCTGTTATTTGTGTTAAATCAGATGAGTTATTTTATTCCTTCTTTTTCTATTTTCGTGTCATCACTTATGGATTGCTACAAAAAGGGTGATTCCTGGGTCCTCCATTGTCTCAAGATAATCGGGTTCGGTTCCAAACCGGTTTTTAAAACCGGTTTTTCAAACCGGTTCAAAAAACCGGTGGTCAAACCGGGTTTTTCGGTGGAAAGCCAAACCGGTTCCAAACCGCCGGTTTGGCCAAAAACCGGAACCGGTTTGGTCAAAACCGGGGTTGACCGGTTCTGTTTTCGGTTTCAACCCGGAAACCGGTTTGGAACCCGGTTTTTTTGCCCATCTCTAAGTAAAACTGATAACAGAAGTTGTGAGCTTGTTGGAGAACCTGAATGATCAAACAGTGATTGTAAATGTTTAAATTTATCACAAATCAACTAAATATGATTTCAGTCAACTCGTCATGAAACGGTGGGAGGTTATTGTGAAGCGATATAAAAGAACAACCATGATGTCGATTTACTGTTAGGCAACTGAAGCAATATACAGGGAATATCCACATGGCGTCGACGTTAGGAAAGATTTCAAGACTCGTAACTGGTTTTATGAAAAGATGGGACGCAAACGGCCGGTAATAGTAGTGACATAAAAGAACCACCAGGATTTCAAATCATTTTTCTGTCTATAATAGTAGAAAAGGGGGGAGTATTTGCAGAGATGTGCATAACAATTAACTACTATTTTTTTTTGAAAAACAATTTTTCTCACAAATATATATTTTAGACATGCCTCCAAGGCTTGAACCCACAACCTTTGGATTAGTGGGGAACTCACTTACCACTGGACCAAAGTCCAAGTGGCTAACAATTAACAACTATTATAAGGCATGAGAAACTATATAAGTATACGATAAAATTTAGATGAGTTATAGTTGAACAACTCAACCAACATAATCATAACAAATTGATGCTAAGATATATAAAAGACTGAAAACAGTTGCAACATGAAATATAACTAAAGTTGCAAAACCAAAATGCCTTGTAACCAAAATTCAGCATTTCAGTTCTACGTAAACGAAAAAAAAAAGAATTTGAATTTAAAGAACCAGGCGTACTAGAACAGTACATAAATATGGAACCGATTCATCTTCCTCACTCGGTTTCATCAACATTACCATATTGCCATGGGTTGAATTCCATCTTTGTGATGTCAGCTTCATTCGTGTTGGTATCGCCAATAGTGTCTCGGTGTTTACAATATTTCCCATTGTACTCATAGATCTCCAAATCACCCCAAGGTGTCACGCAGACCTCTTCGGCCATGTCAAACCAACGTGGAGTGAATTTCTGACCCTTTGCCTCTCTCGTCCTCTTCTCAGCTCTTTGTTTCTCCTCCAAACTACAAACAAACAGAGACAAAGTGTAAGACTTGTGTTGTCCTGGTTACAGGACTTCAACTGTGGGTTCAAAAGTGATGATAATCAAATATAACGCACATGTGTTTGCATACGTTCCTAATGTTTGAAGTTCTAATAATCTGATAGATACAAGTTCAAGTGTTCAATTGTTCTTTAAACAAAAGTTTCAAGTGTTTAACAACTTCTAGTTATTTATAAATTTATGGGTAAAATGACCAAAACAAAATAACTGAAAAAAGGAAGAGACATTAAATGAAATGGGAGTATAAAACTCATCGTTTGTTAAAAGGAGTTGAGGGCATACATGCTCTTTTCTGAACCAGCTTTAGATAGGTCACCCTGTTCGAGTGCATATCTATCTGTCCGCAAGCGAGAATCAGATGCCAATAAATTTGTTGGTGCAGTATCAAAGCTGTTGATTTTGTGAGCGAAATGTGTATACTGAAATTTGTCATTAGCTGGAGGTTCAGCTACTTTCCAAACCTTCAAAAAGAAAACACCAGTACGTCATAAGTTCTGTATGTTCGTCAATACCATACGTGTTTTTTCCTTCTAAAAGTTAGCAAATAAAGTTACCTCTTTAAGGTCAGTGCCTGGAAGGGGTTCCCCTTCCAAATCACAAGGCTGGTAGCTCAAAGCCGTGTTCCATTTACCAGTCATCAAAATCTTGGGTTCTTCGGCTGAATTATATACATATCCATCCACTTCATACCGACCAGCACTGCAATATAAATGTAAATGTTAATTTAGAATAGTACACAATCATACACCATAAACGCTAATAAATAGATGCCGGAAGTACTTACCCAAACCAGCCACAGGGTTGAAAATATAGAACGACTTTGTCTCCTGTGGTCAAGTTGGTCAAAACCATCTCTCCAGGATTATCAACCCATGTCCTTCCAAATATTAAATTGTTGACTTTTGTGGGTGGGGGAGTCAACTCAAGGATTACTCCATCTCTCTTAAGCTTCAAACGTGTTCTGCACCGAAGAATTAAAAAAAAACGTTAAAGATCAGCATACTATACACATTGCACAAATCAAATCTTTTCTTGATAAGTATAAGTAATTAAAAATTTACCTTCCAAGAGGATATATATCAAGTGAGTTTCCAAGAAACTTGGTCTTAACCTTTGAGGTTATATCATAAACAAAATGCTCGTTTTCAGCACGTGCAGCACTTATTGGAGGGTGATGACAAACCTAGTACATATATAAGAAAAATATGGTTGAGTTGAGATGCTATGCAAACATATCATGAAAATTCTATAACCGGTGACATAATAAATCTTGTGAAGAAGAGGTGTGACAAGATTGAGATAAATAGGACTTTAAAAGTCACCTGTTCTGCGATAAATGTAATTCCTTCATGATTAACCATTTCATAGGTTTCACCAAGAATTGAATTGAAAGGCTTCCATGTCCGTTGCAAAGCAAAATATACGGATATAAACCATGATGCTGTAACAAGAAACATAAACATCACCTAGTTATTAAATGCTAGTTATATACTTATATGTCAAATGTGTCCTAAAACGACATGGATTATTAAGGTACATCATATGGTGGCAATTCAAGCAATTAATACAGGAACAGGCCAGATTAGGTTGTAATCTAAAGATAACGGATCAAAATTGTGACATAAAATATAGAAATATAGCAAACCGGTCGAAAGTTGTCTAAAGTGATTTCAAATGCTTAAAACATCTTGTCTCGTTTTAATTGAAGAATATATTGATATCTAACATATAGTCTTTATGTAATCATATTTAATGCGTTAATTATATATAAACTTCAAAAAATGGTCATAAATAAGTAGGCCAGCCAACCCTAACCCACCCGTTTTGACCAAAATCTATTTTGACCCATCACCAACCAGTCAGAGTGTCAGATCCACTCATTTAGCCATCTTAACATACATGCATGTGTACACGGAGAGAACGTTTTGCATGAGGCAACAGCAATGATGGATAGCCGGGTGACTCACATAAGTGTGCATATGGGTCTGTCTCTTTGCGTGAGTGATAGATTCTTACCAGCATACACCATTCGCATGTGCGGATCCTCACACTCATCAGCTAGCTTTAGCAGGTGGGAATATTCCATCAACTGGGAAAAAATATCAAATGTGTCTTACAAATAACTCGAAGTTTAAAAAAAATTAGTGACCGCAATCATATAGGTATGCGGGACAAACCTCTGCCATTTTCTGCAGCATTGTCATTGGCTCAAAAATGAGCACCGGTAAAGTCACCATAGATGTTATATCAGCACCTATGTACTTCTGCATCATCTTCCAATGACTGTCACGATCCTGCAAATAAAATATTGTGAGCAGTTTCACGAGACGTGCCATGACCAATAAAAAACATGGACACTAATTTGGTAAGTCTTGCATAAATCTCATAACAAGTAACAAACGTTATCAACTACTTAAATAACAACAGCGAAAACTTTATTTAGCCAGATCAAGATGAGATTGTCGATAAGTACACAAAATGATAACGCACCTCTTGTTTCCATCTGCCTCGTTGTGTAAAGCACACTCTTTTTTTCCATCTCCTCCATTGTCTTCGCAACTTCGAGCTATACTTCATAACATCCGTTCAGAGTAAGATCCAACAATAGATTAACATGCGCGAGCATCCCAAAAATACGAAGCAAATCCACATAAACAAACGAAAATTTATCGTCCACAATGTAACCTTATCATATTTGAACACCTACCACGAGCTAACAAATTCCAAACCAAAAAGTCATACAATTTTTAGTATACGTAAGTTTCACATCACGAGATCCGGCGAAAAAACTATCTAATACACTGCATTACAAAACTCGAGATCTCGTTTCAACGAGCCGTATTAACATCCAAAAACAACTGAATCTAACTACTAATCAAGTCATTATATTTTCATTTTCATTTAAACATAAACACATAAATCAGTAACCTTAATATCATGTTTCATAGTTTCAGATACACAAACCTTAACTTCTATCAATCTAAAACCTAATGAACCAATAGCACAGTAAAAAAAACCAAACTAATCAAGCTCAAAAATAAAGTCAAACAAAGTCAAAGAAAAAAAATATACCCATTAACTTGATTCTTAAAGTTTGATAAACTTGAAGCAAGAGAAGAGAAGAATCCACCACCCTTTTGTGCCATAACTGAAACCCTAAAAAAACTGTGAAATTAGGGTTTTTTGTTTTTTTTTAATTTATGTATGAATGAATTGTGATTGAATTAATAGTTGTGTAACAGCTAAAGAAACATGGGATGGATCTTATAATTGAGGTTAGTACAGATAGATTTTGAATAATAAAGCTTTTGGAATATGATGATTATATTGCTGTTATTTGAATATTTTATCTTTCAAAATAATTTGTATTAAATATTCTTCTTTTTTCGGTTTATTGTTTTCTATTTTTATATTGGGGTAAAGATATTTTGGAATATGTAGTTTAGCGGAGGATACGACAATGGTGAGGACTACATGTAGTGTAAGATTAGATGTGGTGGTACCAAAGTAAGACTAGTGGTAGCGGATGGTGGTCTACCACATGGTGGTGAACAAACCGTGCATCAACCTCATTACAGTTTTACAACACCATTTCTCACACGCGTTGTCCTTTTATTTTGCCCATGGTTTGGTGGTGCAGCCTAGGGCTGTAATCAAGCCGAGCTCGAGATTGACAGGGTTTGAGCTCGGCTCAAAAAGTATAAGATAGGCTCGAGCTCGGCTCGACAGCTCGACAAGCTTTAATCATCCAAGCTTGAGCTTGACTCGAGTAATATTAGAATAAGACTCGAGCTCGGCTCTAAAAGTCAAGAAAATACACGATCTAATTCGGGAACCAATCTATTTGTCCATCCGATTTAAGATGTAAGCTTCTTATTTATATGATTTCCTGTCATCTATACTACATTATAAAGCATTTGGGACACTTTCATATTTAGAAAGTCTAAAAATTCAGACTTTTCCCCTTTTGTTTTATAGAAATATATATTTTTTAACAACAAACGCATCCATCTCATTTTATGTAACAACTTTTTTATTATGTCCAATCTTGTCCATTCATCTCATTTTCGGAAAACAAAGTGACATGTGTTACTTTTTAATTAAAAAATCATATTTATTTTTACATTGTAAAATCTTTTTATCTAATTATTTTTTTATGATTTAATTTCATCATATTTTTTAAAATTTTGTGCTCTTTAATTAAACATCCATTTTGATATATTTTTATTAATTTTTAGTTTTTATTTTTATTTTTAATGTCCGCGAAACCGTTGCTTTGCGCGAGTAACATGCTAGTATTATAATATTATACTAATATTTATATTAGCATTTGGGTTGATTATATAAATATGTATGACTAAAATATTTATGTACATGAATGCTCGAAAAAGCTTGATAAAAGCTCGAGCTCGAGCTAGGTTCGTTATGTGTTTCGAGCTAGTTTATTGGGCTCGAGCTCGATAAAAGTTCGACTTGATCGAGTCAAGCTCGAGCTCGAGTTGCTTGACTTGTTTGCAGCCCTACTGTAGACCACCAAACGGTTTGCGCTCTTTTTTGTGTGTTTGCATGGTATATTGTGATTCGTTTGTATAAAATGCGGTATTTTTTATGTAGGGTTTTTCTATCTTGTGTCATAGGGGCACATGATAAAAATGAAAAAAGGACACAGAAAGTAAACAGGGACACACAAAAAGTACTCAGAGACCCACATTTTTTATGAGCCCTTGTGTACTTTTTGTGGGTTCATGTGTACTTTCTGTGTATTTTTTTACTTCTTATCATGTGCCCCTAGAACATAAGATAAAAAAAATCCTTTTATGTATTTAGTTTAGTGACCTTCACTACACATGTTTGGTGTGATCAACACTACACCTATTTGGTTTGGTGGTAGGTTTGGATCATCACTTCACACTTGTGTACCACCGTTGATCGCCGTTAACCGCGGTTGACATATTTGTTTGACCCTGTTACATTAATCGGCAAGGTTGGTGGCCTTGTAGCGTCTAATCGGCTATTAATCGGCCTTGTAGACCTTGTTTTGCAACACTGTTTTTCTTTTATTTTTCCTTTTTTTATAAAAAAACAAATTACATAATTAATTCAAAGACCAAAGACATTAAAATAAAACATTACATAAAAAAAACATTACATAATAAAATAAAATACATTAGAAACTTAAACTAAACTTAATTTTTACATTGTTAAATGAAGGCACTTCAATTTCTGTCCAAGCAACATGATCTTTCAAAATTCTCCAACACGCCTCCATTGTAAAGGGATGTCCGTACCCAATACCAAATTCGGCTAACGCATTTTGAAACAAAACGAGGTCAGAAGACCCGTTCTCGCCCATCCGTTGGACACTATCGTAAACGACACTAAACGCAGCAATTTTTGGACGAATCGAATTTTTCCATCTGACGACGACGGTATCGTATCCTCGAATAGCGCCCCCCCCCCCATTTCTTTCTGAAAGTTAGCAAAAACCTCCAACCAAAACCCTTTTTTCATGTCTCCTGTGCCGTAGTTCTCCATCGCCTCACACCAAGCTTTACACAACGTGATCTCTTCCGTTGTTGTCCATGGTTGTGACGTCTTTGCCTTTCCACGCCGGTTTGAAGTGGAAGCCATTGTGTGTATAGAAATTAGAAGTATAACATTTTAAAAACATATTTATTAATTATTTTTTAACAATATTTATTTTTATTATATTTATATAAAATTCATTTATTATTTCTTATAATAATATTTATTTTAATTAGTATTTATTATTATATATATATATATATTTTTATATATTATATTTTTTTCATTTCCATTATTTTATTTATTATATTATATTTTTTTACATTTTATCATTTTCTATATTATATTATTTATATTATAATAAATTACATTTATAATAAGTTTCATAATTTTATTTATTTTTTAATATTCATTATATTTTTATTATATTATTTTTTTTATCATATATTCATTTTATATATATTAATTATATTATTTAATTTTCATTATTCTACCATTCATAAATTTTTTCCATTTGATTTATTATATTATTTTTATTATTTTTTTATATTAATTTAATTTTTTTAAATTATTATTATAAAACCACATTATTTTATATTATTAAAAAACATTTATTTTTTAATTTTATATAATTTTATTTTTTATATAATATATTATATTATTATTATATTTTTTTAATATATATATTAATAAATTATATTTCATTAATATTTATTTATATATAATTATCATTTTTCTATTTTTATATATATTATATTATTATTTATTAAATTTCATTATAATTTATTTTTATTATTTTATATATATTAATTTTATTAATTAATTTTGATAATTAATATATTTTTTCACATATTTAAAAATTACATTAATTTTATTTATTTATTATTTTAAAACATTGTACATTATATATATATATTTCTATTATATTAATTTTTTTTTTATTATTTATATATTTAATTTTGATAAATTATTATATTAAGTTAATTTTTTAATTTTTTAATTCTTTTATCAATATTTATATATATTCATTTCAAATAACAATATATATATATTATTTTATATATTATTTTTATATATGTTATTGTTATTTTTATAATTATCTTTTATAACATATATTAATTATTTATTTATTTTCATTTTTCATATTATATTCATTTTTAATATTATTTATATTTTTTATTATTATTATATGAATTATTCAATTTTATAATTTTATATTTTTACATATATACATTATAATTTTTATTTTTTTCTTTTATTTTTTCTTTAATTTTATTTATTTTTTTTTATTTTATACATAATTTTTATATTCATATATTTTTAATTATCATATTTTTTAATTATTAATCATTTATTATTTTTTTATTATATTTATAGAAGTGGTTTGAATTTGTGTATAAAATGGTGTAATGAGTTGTGTATTTATAGTGTTAAAGTATTTAAATTTTAAAATTTTTAAAAGTTTTTTTTTAATTTATAACATATATGTTGGAAATGTGGGGAACGACTAACGATCGTTCAAACCATCAAGTCGACTGTTAGAAATAAAGAAATAATCTACTTGTAGCACTATTATAAAGTGCAGGGACTAGAAGTGCTAAGTTAGGAAAGTTTAATAAGAATAGCTAACCAAGGCTATAAATAGTAATTTATGCCATGGTTAGATGTAACAACTTCATTTAATCAAAAGGCAAGTTAGATAATTCTCTCTCTAAACATACACACTTTTTTTTTTTAATTACACTTCATTTCACACATAGTCAATCAAATCAAGTTTATTGGTTAATATGTGGTATCAAGAGCCAATGATTGTGGATTAGTGCTTATTTTAGTGTTTGATTGTGTTTGTGAGATTGAGATTTTGCTTATTTGTGGTATTTTTTTAGAGCTTATTCGGACATTTTTTAAGCTTAATACATTTGGCTTATTTTTTTAAAACAAAAAGTGATCTTAACAAAAACAAAAACAAAAACAACAAAAACAAAAAAAAAATTCTTTATAACAAATCAAGTTGGGCTTACTGTTCACAAAAATATCATTTGCGTGCCTTATTTGTGAAAAAGAAAACAACATTTAATAATACGAAGACTTTTTAAAATTGATAAATATCAATCAAGGTCAATCCATTTTTAAAAATCTATTGTTTAATAATACGTTGGGCTTATTTTAAGCTCTTCATTTTCAAGCTTATTTCAAGCTTCTGTGGTTTTCATTTGCGTATACACGGAGTGAAAAAGAAGGTGCGTTCAAGGTGTTTGAGACTTTGTCACAACCGATCTAGCAAATCCTTCATCCACCGAACGAGTTCTCACAAAAGGCCGAAACGAGATTTCATAAAATAACAACGAACCAGGTTGATATCATCAACAACCGAACGGTACAATCCAAAGATCACAGCAACGAGTGACCCATTAGGTTCTGCCGTACGACGTTACAAATCAAGGATCCCCTACCGACGGTGTTCTTGTGTTTGGATATTGCAATACCTGAGACGTGTTACCAACTCAAGGACCCGGATACGGTGTTCTTGAGTTTGGACCGAACGAGTGTTCTTGAGTTTGGACCGAACGAGTACAACTCTTCAAGAACCGAACAAGTGAACACATCTCTACAAACGAACGAGCCAAAATCTTTATCAAACTCTACACGTTTTAAACAAATTTTCGGTTTTACGGTTTCGAGTGACGGTGCTCTACGGGATTTAAGACTTATATCAGTGTGTTCGTGTCGTCGTTTCGATCATCGTGGTATATTCGGATTTTACCGACGATAACCGTACCGGTTCAAAAGATCAAATCCATATTCGTGTATATTTTTTTCTATTTTGAAAACAAAGAAGAAAACGTAACAGGAAGGAAAAGTAAATATTTTTAAATCTTAATCGTAATTTACAACTTGGGTCCCTGAACTCATGCACTTTCAATAAGTTAATCTTAGTTGCTCATTAACCCATTTGTTGCAACAATTTTTCACGTTAGTCCATAGTGCCTCTAAATTCAATCGATTAGTGCTCTAAGTGAACGTACTTGGGGCGGCGCCCACCGTTTGTCTTACTTGAGTTTTAATTCACCATTACTCATCTCAAGTTGAAGGTTTGTACTCCGAATGATGATAATGAGCGAAAAATAAATAAATTAAAAAAAATTATATAATTAATAATAAAAAAATAATAATAATAATAATAATAAAAAATAATAATAAAAAATAAATAAATAAATAAATAAAATATTTTTTGTTAACATTTTGTGTTAAATATTTTTTTAGTGATAATTTTTTAGTCTACGGATTTTTTTTGTCTTGCGAATTAAATAATTTTTTGTTTGCGCAAGTTAGTTAATTAGTTCGTGGTGATTAATTGAGCGAGTTTGTTCGGATTATTCGTTGAGCATCGGGATTTTGTTCAAGTCAAGATGAAGTGAGACTTAATTACGTTGGGTCGACCAATGCGGATTCCGGTTGTTATTTCGGTGGTGATTAACTATCAGTGGCCATGAACGGTTTATGAACTATCTTTGAAGAGCATCGGATGGTGAAGCAATGATTAATTCTATTCAGAATGGTGATCACATTGCCTTTGTTGCTCAAGTGTCACTTGCTGACCGCACAAAATGGCACCTCCTACTTTTAAAGATCCTAAATTTTGGACTGTTGAAGAGAAAAAGACTCGAAAGATTGATCGTCTTGCAAGATCTATTTTGATTCAAGGGCTTCCAAATGACATTTCTCTCACTTATAGCAACGATATTGCTAAAGATTTATTAGATGCTCTTGAAAGGCAGATGCGTGGTACTGAGTATGGTGAACAAGATAGGAAAGCTGCAATTTTCTATGAGTACGAGACTTTCAGAGCTACTGAAGGAGAACAATGGCTTGATACTTATCTTCGTTACTTACAAGTGATTAATGATTTGAAAAAGTGTGGTTATAAGAAAGATAATTGTGAGTTGAATTACAAGTTTCTAAACAATCTGCAACTAGAATGGAAACAATATGGTCACTGATGAGGCAAACAAGAACTTATTGGATAATCAATATTGATGCTCTCTACCAAACATCTGAAGCAAAAAACCAAGGTGATGTGAATGAATGTTTGGGCCATAAAAAGAAAGCAGTTGTGGTACTGCAGATCATTTGCATGGTGCTGAGAAAACAAAATAGTGAAACAATGCAAAGAGAAAGTTGTAGGTTCAATCGAGTCTGAGGATGTGATGATGTAAGATATCAGTGATTTGAAACAGATTATGCGTTGTTAGCAAAAGGTTTTAATCGAAAGAAGTTTTATGCTAAGCCAACAAACAACAATTTGAGAACTTCTTCAGCTTCTTATTCAGCAAACAAGAAACCAGAGTACGGGTTGGAAGTCATGAGGATAAGAGTCGATGAGAAAGGAACGGGATATGAGCAAATGTTAAGTTGCTTTAATTGCAAGAAGAAGGACATTTTGCCAAAGACTGCAAGAAAGCAAAGGTCAAAAGACTACACTACTACAAGACAAAGATTTTGCTAGCTAAGAAGATTAGTGACATGAACAAAGTGCTTCTTGCTGAGGACAAGCTAGGATGGAGTCTGTAGTGATTCAGATAAAGAGATCAATGCAAATATTGGTCTTCATGCTAAAATGGAAAATGTTCTTTCAGATCAGAGGAAAGTTATATCGCAGAGAAGAACATTGTCTGAGGTATCTTATTAACATTTGATTCTGAAAGTGAATATGAATATGAAACTTTAGAATATTATGACAACTCTACAAATTATGGTTTATTTATGGACAATGATGATGATCAAGAAATTTTTCATGATGCATTGAATCTGCCTAGTGAAAATTTTAATGAAAATCATATTTGTATCTTCAAACAGATCTCGATCAGTCAAAGTTGATCATAAATGATTTGAAGAAAAGATCATTTAGTTGTGTAATATTGATTAGAAGTTTAAACACAAGATTGCTAAAAAAAAAAAAAAAAAAAAAAAAAAAAAAAAAAAAAAAAAAAAAAAAAAATGGGTCAGATAGAAACGTATTGAGAAAGCGAATCAACAAAGCAAAGATTTAGAAAATCAAAACAAGGATTTACAAGATAAATATGATGTTTTGAAGAATCAAGTAAACACTTTTGAGGAGAAAAACAATGAATTTAATGAACAAATAAAAGTGTTGAACGAAACAAATGTTGATTTGCTTGCTCAAACAGAAGTTTTGCAAGAACAACTCAAAGTCAAACATGTTGTGATTGATACTCACACTGAATGTCAAGCATAATATGCTAAACTTGAGGAAGAAAGATATCAATATAATGATTAGTATTTCTGCTCTTTGTGATAATGATAAAACAACATAGGAAAAAGATGATGAACAAGAGATTTTATTTGATAAGATGAGTCGTCAGTTAGTTGAGATGAATAATAATGTTCTAAGGCTTCAAGAGAAAATTTTAGAAAAAGAAACGAAAATTTTAGAGTTGGAAGAGTGTGTGCGTAACAAGGATTTAGAAATTGAAAAGTGTTTGGAAAGATTGAATGATTGTGAAAACAAACTTCATAAAATCGGACAAACGAGTCAGACAATACATATGATCATGCCTTCTAAGGATAAAATGTATGATGGTCGAAAAGGAATAGGTTTTGAAAATCCAAGTTATTTTTGTAAAAGCCAAAAGATTTGAGACTAGTCTTTATGATGAGAGGGTTTTTGGTTCTGGGTATATCCGAAGTTTCTTCACTCATTCGATTGAAGCTTTGGAAATTAGAAATTTAAAAGAGCAGGAGAGAATAAAATGGAGTGTGCATTATGATTATGGAAATCTGAATGGCAAGTTATGTGAAGTGAAAAGATAAATTTTTCGGTATGATTATTTTCAAGAGATAATAAATCTAGATTTTGAAAAGATTGATTCTCCGTTTCAGCAAACAAGTTCACTCAAACCATATGTTCAACCGTGATTTTAGAAAGATCATAATTGAGTTAGAAGAAGAAGTACTGAGTCTTTTGAAAAAGAAAAAGAAAAATTGGAAAATAATTGAGTCTCTTGATATCAAAAAGGTTCTGGACGTCGAGTGAAAATTCAATTTCTGATTCGGGAAAATCAAAGTGAAAATGATTGTCATGAGTTGAAAAGGTTTTCTGTGGACAATTTGGAGAATTCTAAACGTGATTGCTCCAAGAATGTTTAAAATAATGTTGTTCAACAAAGTGTTTCACCATTATTTCAGATTTAAACAGTCGTGTGCTTCAAATAATGTGAAAAATAAAAACAAAAAGAAAAGAGTAAGAGAAATCATCAAAAAAAATGACAAACATTAGGTGAATAATCGTATGAATTACGTGCATAATAGTGATTTGTTCATTTTTTTTTTAGATTAGACACTGTAAGTAGTGTTAGAAGACCTAAGCATAGCGGTGTTATTTGGAAGAAGAAAGGGTCGTCTAATACTTCTAGTGTTGATTTGTCTTCTGTTAGTAATTCAAATTTGAACAAAGATGTTAAGCGATATTCTCGCAAAGACTTGTTGTCATGTAATAATTCTCATCATGAAGACACTAGAGATGCTCATGCTTGTAATGATGCTATGAATGTTTCTTGTAATTCTAGACTGTATGCTTCTTATGATGTGAATGATTTATTTGTTTTTGATGATGTGAGTATTAGAAATTCTCAAGTTATCAAGACGCCTTTTAGGAAAAAGCCTCATGATTCTTTGAATGTGCATTCTAGGAGTAATTCGGAATTAAATCTTTACCTAGAACTGTGTTTAGTGGTCTTCCTAAAATGGAACCGTTAGCTGAACCCGTTTAGCTAAATGGAATACCAAGTCTACGCGTCATATAGATAAAATTTCTAAGCACCTGAATCATCCAGGACCATTTTCATAATGGGTACACAAAGTTTGTTGTATGTCTTTGGTGTTTATTTATTGCAGATGTCCAGATTTGTCTTTGGATCATCGATTCGGGTTGTTCTAAGCATATGAACGGGTAATCGTTGTCTTTGACGGAAAACTTTGTGAAAAGTTTCTTGGACGGTTCGCGTTTTGGCAATAATTGATCTTTGCGGTGGATTGCTGGGCTATTGTTGATGTTGTTATTGGATCAATGACGCTCAAGAAAGTTTACTATGTCGAAAGGTCTAGGACATAATTATTTAGCGTTTGGAAGTTTTGTGACAAGTGCCTTGAAGTTGCCTTTCGAAAGTCGTCATTGTTTTGTTCGAAACGAAGATGGGGTAGATTTGCTTTTACCGGTGATCGTCATCGAATTTGTCTACTAATGCTCTTAACGAAATCGTATCAATTCTTTGGCTTGTCTTTAGCAAAGGCTTCTGTCTTTTCCTTCGCTATCACTTTGGGTTTGTGGCATCAACTGTTTTTCTTATTTGAATTTCGCCACATATCAATAACCTTGTGAAAAACAATCTTGTTCGAGGTCTTCCTAAGATGAAATTTGAAAAAGATCATTTGTGTTCCGCTTGTGAACAAAGGAAGATTCATAAAAAAACATCACAAGTCCAAAATGGCTTTTGCTTCGAATAAGCCACTTTATTTTTCTATGATTTGGGTGGTCGATGGTGTAGAAAATAATATCGGAAGCGATATTGTTTGTTGTGGTCGATGATTCTTCCTTGGTACACGATGGATTCTTTCTTCATTCAAAAGATGAGATTATGAAGTCATCATTTCATTCATTAGAAAAACCAAGTGAATCTTCAACTTCAAGTTCAGCGTTGTTCGAAACTGTTAATGGTAAATGAGTTTAAAAAACAAAACTTTGTAAGTTCTTTGATGAGGTCGGGGGGGGGGGGGCATTTTCTCAACAGTTTTTTTGGCATTGGCAATGAACGCACAGCAAAATGGTTTGGCGTGGAAAGGAGGGATCGAACTCTTAGTCGAAGCGTAAGAACTATGCTTACATTTGCAAACTTAACATTGTTTCTTTGGGCTGAAGCCATACAACAACTTGCTTTACACAAAATCGTTCGATTATTCACAAACGTATTGATAAATACACCTTATGGCTTATGTTAACAGAGAAGAAAAACCAAAACATCAAGTTCTTTCATGTGTTTGGTTGCAGATGTTATCTTCTCAATGATTATGATGATGTTGGAAAGCTCAAGGCAAAAGGGGATATTGGAGTGATTTGTGGGTTATTCAAAAGAATATGCTGCTATTCAGGAATTTACAATAAATTGAACTCGGGAAAGATGCACGAGAGCGTTGAATGGAATTTTGATGAGATTTTAGAAATGGCTTCTAAACAATTCAGTTTAGAACCCGGTTTATCTAATTTAAACGAAACGGGAAAATCTTCAAATCCAACGGTTTCACAAGTTTCAAAAATTTCAAAGAATAATTTGGAAGATTTATTTCACAATTTTTACGATGAGTATTTTGATTCTTCAAAGATAACGATCTTCGACAACGAATGTTGAAACTTCTAAAATGAAATTTCTTCGAAATGAGGAGAAGATTTTCATGAGTTTCTGAAGCATTTACAAGAGGAATCTTCTTCATCTTCATTGAATGATGAGTTCTAACAAAGTCAGATGAAAGTACTGGTTTGCTCCAACAATACTCAATCGATTTCATATAAATGGTTCCTAATTCGTCGTTTTTATTTCGTGATGAAGCAAGTTCGTCACACAATGTGTTTAATGAACGATTGGAAGATGCTTATTTTGATGCAAGTACGACGTTCCATGATCCTTCCAATGTTCATACATTCTATCAACCTTACCCACATGAGAAAAAGTAGACTAAGGATCATCCACTTCAATAAAAATAATTGGTGATCCAAAGTCGAGGGAGGTTGTTCGTACAAGGGACAACTAGCAAATTCATTGATTTGTTTGCATGTTTTGCTAAGTAGTAATGAGCCTGCTAATGTGGCGAAGCTTTGAAAGATGCTGATTGGGTTAGTGCAATTGCAAGATGGAGCTTGGATTCATTTGGCAAGATTGAAAGTTTGGAGATTAGTTCCTCGACCCGAAGGCCAATGACTATCATCAACTCTCTACTAAATTGGATCTTAAGAATAAGAAAGATGGATGCAGCTTTGGTTATTCGAAACAAACAAGGCTTGTCGTTAGGGTACTGTCAACAAGAAGGCATTGATTATGATTGAGGTTTGCTTAGTTACTGAATTGAGGCTACGCTTATTTCTTACATATGTCGCTCATAAGGTTTTCACGGTCTTTCAAATGGATGTAAAGACGGCGTTTCTCAAGCGGCATTCTTAAAAGCTCGCGCTCTCGCGCGCGTCGCGTGGTCCAACGTCCAGGCTTGTCAGCACATAAACAATATCCAGATCATGTGTATGTCTCCGACAAAGCTTTGGAATGGTTTGAAACAAGCACCTTGGGCATGTTGATTTCTTTCAAAAGTCTTGGTTGATGATAGCGGTTTCCAAAAAGAGTTCATTCGATACTCTAGCCTTTTCATAAAAAAAAGAAGGGGTAAAACATATAATGCTAATTTAAAATTTACCGTTGATGACTTAATTTTTGGTCAACGAATCCAAAATATTACATGAAACTTTTTAGAATTAATGAGTAACCGTTTTGAAATGAGTATGATGGCGAGAAATAAAATTCTTTTCTCGGGCTCCAAGTAATCAATTTTCATACGGGATTTTCATAAATCAATCCAAGTACATTTTGATATTTTGAAACGATTTGTATGGAAAATTGTGTACTGTTTCCATCCATGGTTGAACAAAGCTAACTCATAATTGATTTAGTTGGAAAACCAGTTGATCATACTGATTATCGTAGTATGATTGGATCGTTGATGTACCTTACTTCAAGTCGGCCAGATATAATGTTTGCACTGTATGTGTGCTCGATATCAGGCAAACCAAATGAACATCATGTGTTGCCGTCAAAAGATCTTTCGATATCTCCAGGGACTATTAATTTAGGCCTTTGGTATCCGAAAGATTCTGGCTTTGATTTAACTGCATATTCAGACGCTGACCATGCAGGATGTCACTTAGATCGAAAAATAATTGGCAGTGTTCAATTTTTATGTGACAAGTTGGTGTGTTGGTCGTCCAAGAAGCAGAATGCGTGTTCTATTTTCTAAGTGAATCTGGAATAGTTGCTGTTCTAGGGTGTTGTGCTCAAGTTTTGTGGATGCGTACTCAGTTGACTGACTATGGCTTCTTCTTCGACAAAGTACCGATTTACTGTGATTCAAAGAGTGCTATTGCAATCTCGTGCAATCCGGTACAACACACTCGAACAAAACACATTGATGTGAGGTATCATTTTATAAAGGATCATGTTGAAAAAGGAACTATAGAGTTATATTTCGTCGGTACTGAATTTCAACTTGCGGATTTATTCACGAAATCTCTGCCTGAAGCTCGATTTAAGTTTTTAGTCGAGAAGTTAGGTATGATGAGTCGTGAAACATAAATTCTTTACCATGAAATATTTTTTTGTTAATAACTTTTAAAAAATACAAAAAGATTTTATTTTATCAAATTTTAGAAAAATACAAAAAGATTTTTCTTTTATATAAAATTTAGAAAAGTCAAAAAGATTTTTCTTTTATATAAAATTTAGAAAAGTCAAAAAGATTTTCTTTTATATAAAATTTCAGAAAAGACAAAAAGATTTTATTTTATACCAAATTTTATAGAAAATACAAAAAGATTTTTTTATAATGGCTTTCATACAATGTCAGTATGAAACCCGTGCTTAATATGATGGCTTTCGTATAATTCAGTACGAAACCCGAGCTTCATTTGATGGCTTGTGTACATTTCAGTACATAACCCGTGCTTAAAAGAAAAGAAGGTGTACGCTTCAGTGCATCTATCTTTGAAAAAGAAGAGAAGTCTTCTTTGACTTGAGTCATTGATAAATATTTTTCAAAATCTTTATGTGGTACTTAAAAGATAAAATCAATTTGTTTCAAAAGTCAATGATCTCAAGTTGATGAGTTACAATCGATTCGAATTTTAAAATGTGGTACTTTCAAGATAAAATTAATTTTAAAAGGTCTTCAAATCGATGTAATTTTTTGTTTGAAAAGTGTCTAAAGAAATAACGACTCAAAAGTGCAAAGAGGAACTCCCTCATAAAGGTTTTAACGAAGATATGGTATTTTTCGAGGGGGAGTGTCCGTATAGGTTGTTGAAAAGTTTTCAGAAAGAAACGGAAATGGAAAATTGTTTTACATTTCACCTTCACATATCCGTATTTTTGCGTTTTTAGCTTCATGTTAAAAATGTTTCTCGGCATATGTTAAGGGGGAGTGTCTTTATAATGATTGAAAACTTTTAAAGATCAAAATTTTCTTCTTCATATGATGTTTGTGAGAATGATGAAAAACAGAAAGAGAGATTTGTGAGAGAAAAATAGAAAGAGAGAAATGAGAAATCGTATACTTGAAAAAATAAAAGTATATGTCATGTGCTTCAAAAGCAAGAACAGCACATGAAAAGAAAAAGAGAAAAGTATGCAAGAAAAGAAATGCCACCGCATACAAAAACAGACAGAGTGATTGTTCTACTTTTTCTTGATATCATCAAAATCTCATGATATGATTTCAGATTTTCATCATGGTTTTCACGGACATTCTTTCTAAAGGAATTATCTTGGCGTATGTTGATTAAGTTGCACGGTGTGATTTAGTTACTCCCAAAATACTCCTATGATCTTCCAGAACCGGAATTGATCTACCCCGGAGTCTTCCTTCCAATTTAGGAATGTTAGGTCTAGGTGATGGAGTTTGAGGTGTAAATCAAAACATGTTTTTGAATGCTAAAAAGGACTTAAGTGCTTAAGCTTTGAATGAAAAACAAATGAATAGACAATGATTAAAGTATGTCAAAAGTGACAGAATCTGATGAAGAAGAATCGAATGATAAGCAATGAAAAGGTTGGAGTTGAAAAGTGAGAGGTAATAAGAAAAATATGAAGGGTGTTTTTCCTACACTAGGATAGAAACCGGGTCAACTCATATGCTATCGGATTTCATTCGTTGATTTCTGGTATTGAAGTAGACATCATGGACCCATTGATTCAAATGCATAACTCTTCCTAGCCACTCAAATACTTCTTAAAAAGTATTTGTTTCATTCTCACGGAGATTAAACGCATAATTCTATGATTCTCATTCCGAGATGTTGGTATTGAATTAAGGGACCATTTCTGCTCCAGTCCTTGCTTACTAAAAGTGCACAAGAGTCTAGAGCCAATTTTGATATTCAAATGAAATAGCTTTAGACACAAAATGTACGTTTGTAATTAAAACATCAATGATAAAAAGGGGGGGTTTTTTGTTTAAAACCATGACTATATTTCTTTGTGACATTGTATGTCTACGTGAATTGCCGGAACATTCTGGAGTGATACTATTAAATAGTATTCACAAATGACGGCGTTCGGGCGTCTCTCTCCCGCCCTACTCCAGTGCTAAACATCATGCCAACGCTGATCGTAGGTCACTATTTGAAAATGATTGAGATAGATAATGATTCAATAGTGTGGACTAGTAATTCTAGTGATCTAGTGGTTATGTCGGTTCCAAGGGTAAACAACACTAAGTTCACGGGATCAATGCTTCTTTTGAATTTTATGGGTCTATTTCTCATCTTTATCACCGAGATATTGATTTGGTCATATTTTCAAAATACCAACATGGGAATTTTCAAGCATGATCTTGTGAGGTTTGAACTTCAATTGGTTATGCTGGAAGATGGTTCTTACTCTGATAATTCTTCATTTCATCTTCTACAACATACAACAACAACATTTCTACCTTTCACAAGCATGACTACTTCAACGAATCTTATAATGGCAAAAGCTTCTTTCAGTCTTCACGAGAATGATATCAATCATATTTGTTGGTTTGAGGGAGCTTATGGGTTATTTTGGGGGAGTATGTTTGGTTATAAAGGAGAGAATGTTTGATTTTTAGAGAGAAAAGAAAAGATTTTGATTTCAATTTCATGGATTTCAAAGGATATTCTTCACCCGGAGCTTATTTTGGAAGCTTATATGATCATGTGTTCCTGGATGGAATCATTAAATCATCATGAGGAGGAGAAGATATAAGCTTGAAACGTAAGGTCAATTCAAGTATATGAAAGGGAAGAAGATATAAGCAAGAATATATGGGGACAAATCAATATATAGCAAAGAATGAATTTCAAAGAAATCGTTATGGTAAAGTAGTTTGTTTAAGAAGGATAGATTCGTATTCAAGATTGAGGTTCTTCATCAGGTTTTTGAATAAGCTGTAGTGTTTCATTAACTTCAAAGATCGATCGAGATAGCCGGTTCGACATTTGCATGGAATTACTTCTCAAGAATATCGACATTGTCTTCAGACAATCAAAGTTTACTACTTCAATATTCAAGAGATGGATATGTGATTGAGGCGGGAGCGTAAAGTTTAGAAGATTCATGTGGGAAAGTCAAGTGTTCAAGTCTTTACAAGAAATATGCCCAATCATCTATCATCGTGTTTTAAGATCTTTCATCAGCAACATTAGGTGATTGAAATCTACATTCAAGATCAAGTTCAAAGTTAAAGATTTCATACAAATATTAAAGAATCAAGTTGCAAAAGAAGATCAAGTTAGCTTTTGAGAATGCTGATTTTGAGTTTGAGAGTAGAGTTGATACCTTTCGGGATAAGAATTCTATTCTTTTCTATAGGAGATGAAATTTATTATCCATGGAGAGATTTGCTACAAGGTCGTCCTCAACTTTCATAAAGAATTCTCAGCGTTTTCGAGCTTCAAATGAAAAGAAAAATGACTGACTACTTCAGAATAAAGTGTTCAAGCATAAGGAAGAAGGGTCATAAAAAAACACAATAAGGATAGTTTCTCCAAGTAGATCATTTAGGGGGAGGAATGTTGAAATAAAAGAAAGAAATATCTATTGTAGCACTATTATAAAGTGCAGGGACTAGAAGTGCTAAGTTAGGAAAGTTTAATAAGAATAGCTAACCAAGGCTATAAATAGTAATTTATGCCATGGTTAGATGTAACAACTTCATTTAATCAAAAGGCAAGTTAGGTAATTCTCTCTCTAAACACACACACTAATTACACCTTCACTTTCACACACTAGTCATCAATCAAGATCTATTGGTTAATATCCATTATGGGAGACGACCGATATAGCCACTAAAGAGGCGACCGACCGGGACCGGAGTCGACCGAGTTGTCGACCTCTTTAGAGTGAGTAGCCTAATTATTTTGTAATCTATAAATGCACGTGCTTATGATTATGTTGTAATCATCATGGTTTGTGATTAATTAATTTGACGAGGCATGCAGACCCGTGCGATGCACACGGCTTGTGTCAAATTTTTTTCTCATGTGGTTGCTTGCATAATGATTTTGTTAGAATGTTGATGCGTTAGTCTGATTGGGTATACTTTGGTAATTGGCCGTGTAATGTTTAGATGCGTTGTTGAACATGCAAACCCGTGCGATGCACATAGGTTGTATCTAAGTGTTTATTGCATAATGATTCAGGCTACTTCAAAATAAGCCTTAAGAAAGGAATAGTAATAATTAAGTTATTTTTTAAACTTTTTCTCGTAAAATACATGTTGGACCAATGTCAAATAATATTTACATATCTACAATTCTACATCTTTATATATATGCTACGCACCACTCGTAGTTTGCTCAAAGTAAACGAATAGACAACCAATAAAATACAATACAATAATAAAAAATATACAATATGATACTACGTAGTAAAAAAACATGCGATAATTTTAACCATCCTATAATTTCATTTAACAACAACGTTTTCCAACCTAGCCAAATTAGTAATTTTCGAATGGATTGCACCTGGCCCAATTACAATGACAAAAATGATCAGCCCAAATATGATATCCCTAATATTTAGGTTAGTATAAAATCTCTCAACCCTAATTGCTTTCTTATTCATACGGCCCGATCCAACTATATTTCCTCTCAAACAAAACGATCAACAAATAAATCAATACAATCACCATATCCCTCCATAAAGAAATAGACCGTGTAAACTATCCGTTGGTTGTTTAAACGAAGGCGGTTATATTTTGAAAACTTGTTTGGTTTATTCTAACTCGTTTCACAGCTTAGATATGGAGAATTTTCAAAAGCAAGCTCTTTGTGGTATGGTGGCGAGTAGTGGCGAGGAGCCATGTCAAAAACGCCACCATACCGTTATCTTTCTAAAGGTCTCAGCTAGGTTTTGTTTTTGTGTTTTCTTTAAACGAAACAAAGATAGATTGTAACAAAATTGTTATAAATCTAATCATTATTTTCGAATATAAAAGAGAAGTTTTTCTTATTGAAGATCTATTTTTTTAAAACATGGTAAAGATCTATGATGATATTTGTTATCGTGTATGATCTTGTAAGGTCATGATGTTGTTGCACAACACGAAAGAAAAGAAATTATGAGATTATTAATTTTCATTAAAGTTCAAATCTGTTATGGGTTGTGATTTGGTTGTAGTTTGTTGTGACTATGAGGAGGATGGGAGTAGGATAGATTAGGAATTGTTGTTTGGCTGTTTTGATTAAGGTTTTTCTTTTGTTCTTGTAAGCCGACTCGGGTTCGAACTCGGTAAATACTGAGTTGACTCCGTCCTGTTTGAGTCACTTTATTAAAATCGATACGTGCATGTGAACAAAACAATTTAGTGATTAGGTTTGCACATCATAATGGTGGAGTTTATCTTAGTGATCTTAGTGAGGTATGAAGAGACTTATAAATAGCAATGCTTTTGAATTTTCTTACTAATGAAACTATAAGTTTGTTTAAGGAGATAATTGGGATGGCTAAAAAGACTAAAAGTTGCAAAAGAATGACTTCACATGTTAAAAAGCATTGATCACTAATATTAATACTCCATGATATGATGTTTCAGGTATGCAGTTGGGTTTTGTACTTTTGACTCTCTGGGTGAGGAACAAAATCATTTAAAGATAACCCCCAATAAATTGAGGGGCTCAATCTTTAGTTTACCATGGATCATGCCATTTATTCACATGGATTTTGTTACAATTATACAAGCTTGTGTTACACAACTTGAAGCCTACACAATATATACATCAATAGAACATACACATAAATTATAACAACAAAGAAAAAAGTTATAAAGCCTAAAGCTTAAAGCCTAAAGCCTAAAGCCTAAAGCCTAATTTTGAAATTTCGGGTTCCCTTTCATGGGGATCTAATTTCTGTACAAAAAAGTAAATTACAGAAAACTTGTTCGAATATGAACCGAAATCGGGTTACTTTCATGGGGATCCCTAATTTCGACCAAGAGAGAAGAGAGGGGATCTTAATTTTATAACAACAAAGAAAACTATTAGTTCTAACTCTAAAGCTAAAGCTTAAAGCCTAAACCCTAAAGCCTAAAGTCTAAACAATGTACTGAAATTTCAGGTTCCCTTTTATGGGGATCCCTAATTTCGATCAAAAGAGAATATCAAACACTGTTCGAATGGACCAAAGTAAACACCCAAAATCATGTGCACGGAATGTAACATTGGATTTTTTTTTTAGGGTGCTACGTTCCCCAAAGTATAAAATCAGATATAGAATAACGGACCTTAAATGGAATTCTGGTTTTTTAAAATAAGATTCCTTCAATGTCATTACAAAAGATACAGAGATTTCACGTTATGGTCCATAGTTTTGTTTGATAAAAAGACATTAAGATTTTATAGACAAAAGTTTTCATTGAATTTAAGAAACCAAAATCCCTCCAATTAGGATATCCCGTCCGGCTCCATCCAAGCTTATTTCCTCAGCACATGAGATTAAACATGCTAAAACGTCAACAAAATTGTTGAGTGAATCATAGTTTATCAGGAGAATAGCGTGGAACCAAAGTTCGAAGTACCATTAGACTATGAACATATTCAATAGTCTAAAACATGTATTATTGCCCCTAAGTCATGACACCGAAACCTTAACGTAATAAATTGTAATCAAAATTAGGTTTACTCGAGGGTTTGTGCCCAACACGGATACAGATGTTACAAAAACATCCTACGAATTTTTCTCATTAAGATGTTGCAAACTCCCTACGATATTTTCTCAAAGATAAATGCGTCAGATGGTGCAACTAGAAACCACGCCTAGTCGGGGATGGTCACGTCCCGATAGATTATCCATAACAGGTGGGGATTGTTAGTCCCGATAGATCTATCCATAACACCAGCGCTCACTATAATAGCAATTAACGGTTCATGATAAATAGGGACTTCACGGCAATAAGGTAACTTAGGCATTAATAATCAGGCAGTAATCTGGATAGCATACACTTTGAAAAACACTTGTGTCCAATAGTAAAACAAGCAATGTAATTCACCCCGTAGATTTTGTAAAACAATTGTAGAAAAAGGGGGCTATGAACTCACCTTGAGTGAATGGAAATCAACAAGTATTCAAAATAGAAAATGCGTCACGAAGGAATCCGAAGGCAACCTAATCCAATATAGGTCGTATAAGTACTAAACACTTTGATTATTTATAGGTCGTATAGCTCATCATACTATCGTTCGGGCTATCATAATTAAGAGGTCGTGTAGTGAACGTATGAGGAGCTAGGACACTTTAAATCGTAAATCCAACAACTCGTCGATACGCCACCCCGAAGAGGCCTCATTATGAAACTCCCTAGTAATATAGTACTTTGATTAATACCACATATAGGTCTATATAGTTCAATCACCATCTAATTGTTTTGGTAAAATTGTGTTTAATTAGTAAAAACGTTTATAATTACCGTTTTAGTAAAACTAGCATAACTTTCGCGTTTTAAGCCCGATTTTAACGTTTCTTATGCCCACGCTTTCGTATTAAGACGAGTTATCATAAATTTACATTTTTGAACTTTTGACCTTCTGGTGAACAGTAACTTTTACTGTTCACACCAGACCCTAATTTATTTTTATCGTATTTGTTGTCGTAAAACCCGTAAATGTCGTATTTTATTCGTTATAGCTCCGTTTTTAATGATTCTTTCGAGGACGTTCTCGTTATTGAAAGTTCTATAATTTTATGAGGTTTACAAAAATGTAACTTTCTGTCATGAATAGTAACTTTTATAAAAATAGTTTTATAAAAGTATTAATTGTCGTAAACTCGCGAAATTCATAACTAGTTCGTTATTAATTGAAAAATTACGATTCTTATCATTTTGGAATCCTAAAAATATGTATTATTTGTTAAAAATACTAAACTAGCTGTTTGATATAAGTTTTATAAAAGTTATTTTATAAACTCCGTTTAATTAACGTATAACTCGTTTTTAACGTAACTTTTTCGTTATTTATCCGTTTGACAAGTTTCTTACCTTTTCGGAATCGTCGTGAAATGTATTATATTATAAAAATATAAATTAAGTATGTTTTTATACATTTTTATACACTTTTGGGACAGAAAGTTTGGGTGACTTTATTAAGTCTATTTTTAACCTTGTTTTTATATTTTACACTTTATAACTTTACCAAAAGTGTACAAGTCTTTTACTTCCATTATGACTTTATATTACCATCCATACAATATGTGTATAAGCTCATAAAACTATATTTCCAAGAAAAATCCATGTTTACAAGTTAAACATATCCTAATGGTGATTTCACTACATAAACATCACATATGCATATAATCATATAAATAAAAAGTTAAGGGCTTAAGATAACCTTAATGAGATGATGAAGGATGATGATACTTAAGTGCTAAACCCTTGTTTAGACTTTAAACCCGAGATTATAACCAAGAAAACCCTTGTTTTCTTAATAAAACCCTAGCTTCCTTTTACTTGATTAATACTTGAAAATGCTTAGCCAATGCTTGGAAACACCTTAGAATATCTTAGGATGGATGTGTATAGATGTGTATAGGTTGAATAAAATTTTGTATGGGTTTGTGTGGGAGAGTGTTGTATGCCGTAACATATAGAGAGAGCAAAGGGAGAAGTTTTGTGAATTTTTACCAAGTGTTTAAGCATGTATGATTTCTCTCATCACTAGATACATGTATATATATGCAAGACTTAGTCAAGGGGACAAGGTATGGTCCTAGGGATGGTCTTGGTCATGGTCTTGGTCAAAGAGACAAGGCATGGTGTAGTTTAATGAGAAGGTATGGTACAAGACCAAGTTGTAAGTTTTCTTTCATTTTTCTTGTATAACTTTGTATACATTGCAAGAATTTTGGCAATAATAAGATATATGTGATGTTGTTGAGTAATTTTTATGTATTGGGTATAAATGTGGGTATTTGTTGAAGCGTAGAAAAGTTTTGGTGGTTCCGGGAGTGCCTAAACGCAATTTATCGCGAAACGTATACACTTTACGCATCCGATAAAATAAAATGAACAAAGTTAATAATTATTCTCAAAATAATTATATAACCCTTGCTTGATGTAAACATTTAATTGTTTGATGCCCGTTTACGTTAATTATTGATTTTTAGCTTACGCGATTTAACTTAACTATTAAAATTAAAAGCGAACGCGTACGAGAAGAAAAAATTAATGAATTTAATAGCGTCGTACATTGATAAAAAAAATACGGATTGTTACATAAACCAACAATGTACGTATCTACTAGCTACAGCTAATCAAACAATAAATAACAATCACAACAATATAAAGAGATAAGAGAAGGAACAATCAAACCAAGACACCAAGATTTATAGTGGTTCGTCTACGAAGCTCCTCTTCACCCTACTCCACTCCCCGAGTATCTTACTCGAGATTCCACTATGTCAACAAGCTCCCTTCAGGCGGAGAAAACCGTTTACACATCGCTTACGTTATTTTTTGACACTAAGCTAAATGTCGAGTCCCAATCTTAGCTAGAACCAATCTACCACTTCACAAGCACTACACAATCACAAGATCTACACTATCGGATTTACACACAATCCAAATCACACAATTACACAAGATAATTACAATAGAGATTTGATAACAATTCATTTCTTGGTGAATATGAATGTTCTTCTCTTGCACTTGATAGAGAGGAGAGGAGAGATGAGAAGAAGAGATTGAATCACTTGAAACAAGATCAAACAATGTTAGTGCTCAAGAGATTTAGTGAGAGAAAGAATGTTTTTAGAGAGAGAAAGAAGATTGAAAAAATTCGTGCAAAAAGGTATGTTTTTCTGCCAGAAATAGTGCAGTATTTATAGACAGGATTTCTAATGGCTAGCTGGTGGCGGTCCCAGCGGTCCCAGATATATCTGGGAACCGCCAGGCCTATAAGGGGGCCGCCATTAAAGAACGCTCCTATTTTTGTCTTTTTGTAGGGAATGTTGTATCTGGTATAGAAGCTTCCATTTTGGGGGGAAAACCAGATTCAAATTTTATTATTTAAATAAAACATTTTCTTTTATTAAAAAGTAGTTTTGTATATGTATTTTGTAGAAATACTTTTTAAATGTAATGGTTAAGAAAACATATTTTCTTGATCACTAGTCATGCTTAATGATTTGTTTGTACATACCTTAAATGATTAATCTTAGAAATGGAATTTTACGATTAATAATTTGTAAACGTTTATTTTTATCGTAAACATTTTTATATTTTGTTATTATCAAAACGTTAAGAGGTCGAAAAATATAAATAACGTTTTAGACATTATTTGTATTAACAATCTCCCCCTTTTTGATGATGACAATTGGTGTGTGCTTAATTACACATACCATTTTCTATCAAAAACGGACTTAAATGACTAAAAACGTACCAAAAATACATTGTATTTGTATGTTTGGCATTTGAATTGTGCAGGGATGGATATTCAAGAAAAGGACAAGAAGAAAGCCAAAAACAAACAAAACCGAGCACGGAATGGAAAAGACAAAGTCAAATCGAAGCCAAAGTCAGTCAAAGTCAAAAAGTCAACAGGAAAGTCAACCCCGAAAAAGTCTAAAGTCAAATGAAGAAAATACAACTTGAGGGACTAAAATTGCCAAACCTCAAGTTATATTACAAGGGCTGAAATTGCATACCGGGTGAAGTATAACTTTAGGGGCCAGTTCTGCCAAACCCCTAAAGTTGTATCATAAAAGGGCGAAGTTTACAATGAAGTTATAAGAGATGAGGGGCCAAAGCTGCCAACTTACCCAAAACCATTTTTTCCCGCCCAACAAAACCCCAGATACAACTCACGGGTGTCTTCCCACCCTTTTACCCTGCAACCTCTTCAACACCCTGGATAAAACATTTCCCCCTCCTCCACTATCTCCCCCCAGCTTTATAATTGCCATGTTGGCAATCCCTCACCACTTTCCAAGCTTTTCGATGGCTGTGATTGACTCAAAAGAAGCACAAAAGAAATTAAAGGCTGGGATTTGTTTTAGAATCACCTCACACAACAAGCACACTTGGGTTTTTGTCTCTACAAAGAAACACAGAAGAAAGAAGAGAAGGAAGACCAAGAAACCAAGACCTTAATTCATTTTAGTATAAATAGGGCCATTGTAACCCAAGAATGAAAGAGTCGTTTTTTTATCTAGTTCTTAGTTAAATTTCAGCTTACTTTTATGCAATTTTATTTTTCCAAGTCTTGTAACTTTAATTTTCGCCTTAATATAAATTTGGAATTTTTAAGTCAATTCTTGAATCTCTGTATTTCCTTTGTTAAAAGCTTTACTTAAGATGTTTTAAGTCTTATAAGATCATATAAGTCATTTGTCTTAACTCAAATACTAGGAATTTAAGTAAAGTCATAAAAAATTCCACACTCAAATATACCACAGCCTATGGATGATAAGCCAGTTCTGGATGGGCTTATGGACTCTCACTAGCTTGTTTTATACAAGCTAGAGCTTGTAGACTCTTTGTTTAACCCTGTTTTGAGCAAGGGAGTTGTAAGTTTTTATTTTTCTTATTTTGCTTATTTACTGTAGAACTGCTTATTAGTGCTTATTTGTTACTTATATTTGCTTATTTATGCTTTATTACGATGTTTAGTGCTTATCTTGCTTAGTTGTTAGTTTAAAAAGTGACTTGTGCACATTTCTTAGTTAGTACTGTTAGTTATGAGTTAAAACTGTTAGACTGATTTAGCTTATTTAAGTGCTTATTATTGATTAAAACCTGCTTATAAGTGCCTTATTTTGTTATTTGATAATCTGTTTTTAACAAATTAGGATCAAATCAGCTTGAATTAAGAAGAAAAAAATGATTTTTGAAAACTTTAAGGGGTATTTTCAACTAGCAGTACTAACCCATAGTTAGTACTGCTAGTTCTCTTTTGGGATTTTCAACTAGCAGTACTAACTCAAAGCTAGCAGTACTAACTCTAAGTTAGTACTGGTAGTTAAAACTGTTAGTACTGTTGGTTCATTATTGCTTATTAGCTTATTATTTCTGCTTATTTAAGATTTGCTTAGCTTTTTAGAGTAGATTAAGCCCATTTTCGTTACTGTCTTTAGTAGAGATTATTTAAGCTTGTTTGCCTTTTCAAAGTAATTTCAAGAGTTAATCAGTTTTTAGTTTTTTAGCTTATTCGCCATTCTAGTTTATTCTAGTTGCTTATTCTTATGCCTGAGTGCTTATTAGGGATAGTTAATTATCTGTTTTAGCTTATTTGCTTATTTCTTGTTTCATTATGTTTTGTTAAAGCTAGCAGTACTAACTCAAAGCTAGCAGTACTAACTCCAAGTTAGTACTGATAGTTAATACTGTTAGTACTGTTGTTAGTACTGCTGAGTTTCTCCTGCTTAACTTAGTTTAATTGTTTGCTGAATTTGCTTATTTAGAGTTAGTCTAGCTTATTTGGTTTGTCTTAAGCTTATTTGAGCTTATTTGTGTCTTAGTATAAAAGTTTTTAGTGTTTTTACCATTCCTAGCCTTTATGCATGTTGTAGCTTATTTTCCTTGCTTATCTTTTCGTGCATTTGCTTATTAGGTTTAGTTCCCAATCATATCCTTGTCATATTCAAACATCGATTATCAATTCGTCATTCGATTTTCCATTCAAGCCTCGTTGGGACATAACGACCCGGGAATCATACTTCCGGTCACGTATATATTTTGTTGTGTGAACTCTTGACCAATCCTTGGCTAAAGGTGTTTGGTTGAGTGTTTGCTTATATATTATATATACATATTATTGACGAATCAACAATATATAAACTTATTTTGTATAAAAGTAAAGGTTTCAAATTATTAATGAGGTGGCAATGGATGATGCGGGTGAAGATGTGGTTCGTGATGATGATCACCACAAGATACTTCTGAACCCAAGACAACTAAGACTCCTAACCCAGAATGGTTCAAGCAACCTCCAAGGCCTCCTACTCCTGATCCAGAATGGAACAAGTGTCAGGTTGTACTTGATCACCACAAGATACTTCTGAACCCAAGACAACTAAGACTCCTAACCCAGAATGGTTCAAGCAACCTCCAAGGCCTCCTACTCCTGATCCAGAATGGAACAAGTGTCAGGTTGTACTTGATCAACCTAAATAGCCTTGGTTTAACCACCTGGTCTCTGCTATAAAGGATCCTCTCACATTCAATGATCTCATGGCCACTTCTATTGACTTCTCCAAGTATGTGTTGAATCGACTCAAGATTGACAATATGACTCAAAATATCTTGTTAGGACCTGCCTATGATCTGTTAAAAGGCACATGCACTAGCAGTATCAAACTTGAGTACAATTTCCAAGAGTGTTTCAATGCTTTGACAGATAAACTTGATTGGAATAATCCAGAAGGAGATCGCTACCCCTTTGACTTGTCCAAGCCTCTTCCCCTGCAAGGTTGACCAGGCCATCTAATCGTTGTTGCCGATTACTTCTTCAACAATGATCTGGAGTATCTGAAATCTTCTGATCCGGAAAGAACGTACACTACGTCAATCACAAAGACAAAAGTAGCTCAGTATGAAATTTTAGGAATTGAAGACATGGTCCCTACGCTTTGGAGTCCTATCAAAGTTGCATATGACAAAGATTCTGAAAAGGGATAAAAAAAATTAGGGTGAAAGGCGTAAGCTTTGGCATAGATCTCAGATGAACAATTTTTCCAAGCATAAAGTCTATTCCACTCAGAAAATTCTTGGTGTGAAGAGTGTTAGTGTCAAGAAACTGCATGGATATGGTCATTTGGAAGAGATTGTGGTGAAAAGAGCTTATCGACAGTTATACAAGTTTAAAGAAGGTGACTTCGTGGATCTACACTTGAATGACATTGAAGAGATGTTGCTTCTTACTATTCAACATAAGCTATTCCATCTTAACGACAGCAATAGTGTTGACTTTATTGTGGCTCTTCATATGTTCACAAGAAGTCTCGTCATCAAAAAATGTGTCGAGGATTTACAGCTTGGTGTAGAGAGTTACCAGAAGAAGCTTGACATCACTGCACCTCAAAAGACCTTTCCAGAAATATAATTCAAAGAACTCTACACTCCATCATACGATCCACTATGGGTAATCTATGAAGATCTAAACAAACAGAAAGAGTGATGCGGGCTGATGAGCTGTACAAGTTCTCGGACGGGACACTCAAGAAAGTTCAGGATGAGATTTATCACAGAGTGTTCGATTTTCGTTTGGGATACAACGACTAGATGTCAAGGAGAAAGTGGACGACCATTGACAAGCAGATACATGAAAGAAGGATCATTCAGAATCTGGAGCGATTGGTTGGTGCTCGGGAACTCAAGATGGACTACAAACTAATGACGCGTACCACATGATCGTCAGGTCTAATCTTAAAATCTTATCTTCTGAATATTGTGAATATGTAGCATTAGACTTATAATAAGTAGGCAAGTATAAATAGTGTTTAAGTACAAATTTTCTAGATTTTTTTAATAAATTCAAAATTTTCAAAATGTCGTACTCAACACTATATATATATATATATAATACCCTCATAAATTGAGAGGGGCATTAAAATGTTTCTAATTCAATTTGTTAATAATTAGAACATTTTTTTCCCCGAAAACATTTATATTTAAATCAATTAATATCCAAAATATTAAAAGATTTAACATTTTTGATAAGAGGAGAAAATGTGATTAAAATATATGACTAAAGATGTGATTCTGAGGACTTAAGTGCGAGCTTTACCCTTCATGTGCTAAACATATTCGAATATCAATGCACGTGTTGAGGAGGAGCAATTTCTGTAAGGTAAAACCATCGAGGTACTAAATGTTTTGATTTATATAACAATGTACCTTGATCGATGTTTTCAAATGATTTTAAGGCTGTGAACAATACCAAAAGACTGACCATGTCTGTAATTAATTAGAGTTATAAGGTGCATAAGGTTAGGTATTCGTTCCCATGATCCAGCCAGAACCGGAGGGATCTACCCAGGGACATTTTATTAGTTAGAATAGAAGTCTTTAGGTATGATTTAAAAAAGGAGTAAAGTGAGAAAAGGGAATAATGCAGACTAAGACAGAGCTAGCACCGGAATAAACCCAACAAGGTGTTAGTGATGAAGTCGTGGTAAACATTGAAGGGGTTGAAGAATGAAAAAGAAAAGTTAAGATAAAGGGTGAAAAGAAAGAAGCCCTCCTTACACTTAGGCAGAAACTGAGTTGTTAATACAAATAATGTCTAAAAATGTTATTTATATTTTTCGACCTCTCAATATTTTGATAATAACAAAATGTAAAAACGTTTACAATAAAAATAAACGTTTACAAATTATCAAATGTAAAATTCCATTTCTAAGATTAGTGATCACTTAAGGTATGAACAAACAAAATAATTAAGCATGATTAGTGATCAAGAAAATATTTTTCTCTTAATCCTCACTTTTAATTCTACAAAAGTATTTTCTCAAAAATACATTTAAAAAATATTTTCTAATTAAAAGAAAAGTTTTATTAAAAACTTAAATTTTGAAATTAAAATTTTTCCCTCAAAAGGATAGGTTCCATACAGGATTTCTTTTTATTTGAAACCCCCCCAAAACAAAAACCCCCCTTCACCACAAAAAGACAAAAAAGGGAGCGGAGTCTAGTGGCGGTCCCCTTATAGGCCTGGCGGCCCCCTTATATATAAAGGACCGTCAGGACCGCCACCAGATGACCGTTGGGATTCCCTGCCTATAAATACTGCTCCATTCTCAGCAGAAAAACATTCCTCTTTGCACGAAATTTTTCAGTCTTTTCTTTCTCTCTCTAAACCTTCTTTCTCTCACTAAAACTCTTGATCACTAACATACTTAGATCTTGTTTCAAGTGATCTAATCTCTTCTTCTCATCTCTTCCCTCTCATTCAAGTGCAAGAGAAGAACACTCGTATTCGTCAAGAAACGAAGTGTTAATTAGTGATCTATCCTCCTTTCTTCTAAGTACCAAAACTCTATTGTATTTATCTTGTGTATTTGTGTGATTCGGATATTGTGTAGATCCGATAGTGTAGATCTTGTGAGTGTGTATATCTTGTGAAGTGGTAGATTGGTTCTAGCTAAGATTAGGACTCGACATTTAGCTTAGTGTCGGAAAATAACGTAAGCGACGTGTAAACGGTTTTCTCCGCCTAAAGGGAGCTTGTTGACATAGTGAAATCTCGAGTCGGATACTCGGGGAGTGGAGTAGGGTGAAGAGGTGCTTCGTAGCCGAACCACTATAAAATCTTGGTGTCTTGGTTTGGTTGTTTCTTTCCTTATCTCTTTACATTATTATTGTTGTTATCGTGTTTTAATTTAGATAGTTATTGCTTGTTCATATTGTGATTTGATTGAACATATAACTCGGATCTATAGATTTTTGAAAGTAAACTTTTGAAACGTAAAACAAACATGTAAAATATTCAACCCCCCTTTTAGTTTCCACAGTTTTCACAAAGATGAATTCTGATATTGAAGAAAGACCTAATGGACCCAGTGATGCAATGCACAACCCTTCCCAGCCATTCAAGTTTCTCTCAACAGATACTTGTCTCATTTGTCACGGAGATACACACGTTATCTATTGACATCTTACTCCTAGATTGTTGATATTGAATAGGTGGTAGTTTGCTCCAGCCTCTGATTACTAAAACCAAAACGCACTAATCAAGTCTAGAGCTAAGAGATCAATAAAATAAATCTCATTAGGATACATTCCATTACAAACACTTGTTGAACATCATCAAGTTCATAAGCTGTTAACAAGAGTCCTACGTATTATCCTTGTGATTTTGCCCGAACATCTGAGTGATACTTAAGTATTCACCGTGAAGACGGAAATCCTGCTTGAGCCAACATCAAACAAGCTCTCGGTAGGTGACTTATGCGATTCTATATGAATCAAACGGTAGCAATTAAAAGCGACAAATAAGCAAATACACTAAAATTAACTCCTAAAAATGTAAACTAAATTTCTAAACCTAAATTAGGACAAAATAAAATTTTAAGAAAAAGAATAACATTTTTTTTATTATTTTTGAATTTATTATGAATTAAAAAACTATTTTAATCTAATTAAATCCTAACAAATAGCAAATTAAGTCCTAAAAATTGAGAAAAATGATTTTTAAACTTAGAAAAGTCTAAAATAACATAAAAACTCAGAAAACTATTTTTAACTATTTTTAAAATTAAAATCCTATTTTTAAACTTAAAATTAAAGGCTTAAAAATGAAAATTAAAATCTAAAAGGTATAAAAATAATTTTTCTTAATGTAAACCTAAAGCTATTTTTTATATAACTAAAAACTATTTTTTTGTACTTTTCTGAAACGTTTTCTATTTTTTATGAATTTTCAAAAATAAAAACTTAAGAAAAATGATTAAAAATAAAATACTTAATGAAAAATTCTCAAAAAATAAGGAAAAGTCTATTAAGCAACTAAGAATACTAGAAAAATACTAACTCCTAAACAGCTTAACTAATAAGCTAATAAGCTACGGCTTATAAGGAAAAATGAAAAGAAAAACAAGTATAAAGATTAAATGGTAAAGAGTATGGTTGGATGAGCTAATGAAGCACAATGGTTAACACACTGGAATCTATCCTAGGAGGTCACGGTATCCAAGCTTGGCACACCCCCTTTTTGCTCTTTTTTTATTTTTGCTTTTTATAAAAAACTGAAAATTAAAGTTTAAAGAAGACTAATTTTTAAGCAACTTTAAAACTGAACTTTTTGTCTGAAAATGAAAAATAAGCTCTGAAACAGCTTATGAATAAGCTGTCCACAGAAACTAAGGGTTTGAGCTTAAAAAGCTTTGTTGACACTTAAAAGCTTGCACAAGCTTAAATATAAGTTTAAATTTCAAAACAAGAGCTGTTCCTGGAAGCTTATGATGAGCTTAAACTAATCCTAATAAGCTTACTCTACTGAAAACACTAAAAACCAACTAACATTGAGGATCAAAACGACTAACTCAGGAACAAACTCAAAAAGCTCAAAATTAAGTAAAACTCAAATGCTAAATAAGCCAAGATTTAAGCTAAGCTTATGACAACTTAACTATCACCTAATAAGCTATAATTCTAGACAAGAAAATCAGATGCCACAACTTAAAATTCTAAAATGAAAAGCTAAGTCTATTACTACTGTTTTTGGCTTTTTGGAAATTTTAAGAAATGAAATAAGCTATACTAAGCTAAAACCTAACAAATTAAGATTTAACTAACCTAATCTAACCTAATAAGCAGATATAAGCTAAAAATAAGCAAAAAGAAAACATAATAAGCTAAATAAGCACTTACTCACAACTGTTTTACCAAACAGTCCCTAAGGGGGACTTTAAGCTTATTTTTAATTAAGCTAAGGGATCCTTATGGATTCCTAGCTTATAAAACCTTTTTTAAGACCTGTAAAACTACTTAAAACAACTTTTAAAAGTCATTTTGAAATCATTAAGCTAGAAAAAACTAATAGAAAAACAGACAGTAGTAACTGAGGTTACTACTGCTAGTGTAAAATGGCAAAGCCACAAACACAAATTGTAGAGGTTCCTTTAAGAGAAAACCTGCACTTCACACTCTATTTGAGTGTGTTTGAACACAATGCAAACACAAATAAGCTCAATGAGCTTGGATCAAGTTTTTAAGCAAACAAAAAGAAGCAAAATTTCCCCTAGTGCACAGACAAACCTTTTAAGCCATAAAATCTTCAAAAGCCTAAACTAATACCTCAAATCTACTCAAAACCTTATCAAATTTGATAATCAAACTGTCTAAAAAGAAAATCACCAACTGCATTTGACTTTAAGGGGTCAAACAGGCTTAATCCAAACAACTCCTAAGATGGCTTGACAGATATTCATTAAACTGAAGAATTTTGAAATCTATTCAACTAAACTTAATACAGATTAATTAACACTATAACTACCTATTATAAACATAATCTAACAGCTAGATAATCTAAAAATTAAAGATTAAGACAATGCTATACAATTTTTAGTTTTTAAGGTTTTTAAACAGATTATGAAGATACTATGATCTATAAAAAACAAACCAACTATATAAGCTAAAAACATATTAATATTAATAACTAATAAGCAAGGTTAAACACAAATAAGCTCAAATAAGCAACTAAATTAAGCTAATAAGTAGATCTATACTAATAAACTATTATTAAGCTAAATATTGAAAAACAATGAAAGTAAAGGAAAACTTACTTGAAGCTTTAGCTAAACAAAAGCTAATTGCTCAAATGAGCTTATCAACAGCTCTAGCTTATCTTAGGATAAGCTAGTAAAGTCCATGGGAGCTCTTCCATGATAAGCTCCCATTCCATAGCTTATACTTCCAATTTCTAAGGTATTAATTCGATTTTAGAGTTTAAGTAAGTTTGAGGCTTATTTAAACTCAAATTCAAGCTTATAGACTTGAATGAGTCCTATGAAAGCTTATAGAGAGCTTTTGATACAGTCGGCATAACAATTGATCTATTGAAAAACTTATAAGTGAAATAAGGATGATTTTGATAGATTATTTAAAAGCAAAACATAATTTCATTAATATAAAACTTGATTACAATATTGAAGAGAAAATTACAACTTTAAATGAAAATTCTTAAAACTACAATTATTTCAACTTATACCCAGATTCCTACTCCCTACATACTCCCTTGTGTGTGTGTGAGGGTGAGCTATTTATAGCCCCTCATCTGAACCTTCTAGGCTTCATTCTCTTATAAACCGTGGCCCTTCGTTCCTCAATCATTAGGGAATGATTTTGAGCCCTTGGATCAAGTTTGTGTACACACGGATTGCCAAGCTGGCAATCCTTGATGTGACACTTGTGTGCTTCTTCTGAGTGTAGATACAGAGTAAAAACCCACACACCCTTGTGCTACTTTCGAGTCCACGTGTGATTCTTTTGCTAAGATTGGCCAATAGGGGAGCTTGGTGACGTTTTGATTCTGCCAGGGTGTACTTGACCACTTGAATAGACTATCTCACCCTTCAATTGTGAAAAGCCCCATGATTTTGAGTGGAGGGTAAATTTGGGACGATGAATGAACAGTAACCCTTGGCGCCTTTTTTCTAACTGATTCGGGTAAAACATTTTTAAACTTTGGGCTTATGGCAAATTCAGTCCTTGTCTTTGTTATGTGTAGATATAATACACATCAAGTGTATTTAATCTTTCATAAATGGCATATTTAGTCCCTGGAGTTGTATAATAGTGGTAATGGGTTTTGGAGTTGGGCTTTTGGATCCGGGTATGGCCCATTTAGGTTTAGGGACCATTTGTGTGATTTTTGAAACTTGAGGGACTATTTGGGTAACATTGGGTTTTGTCATTTTGTGGCTTTGACTTTTGTTGACTGAGAATTGACCAGGGTTGACTTTTTGACTTTGGCTTCCGGCTCTTGCACGCCCTTCCGTTCTCGTGTCCGTGATTCCCCCCCTTTCATTTTTGATGTTTTCTGTGATTTTTTTGTCTTATCCGTACCTGCACACACAAAACACAAAAACAAGTATATTTTTGCTATTTTTAGTGTATTTGTGGTCATTTAGGGTCATTTTTGGTAATAACGGATATGTGTATTTTACACTTATCAAAATTCCCCAAACTAAACGATTGCGTGTCCTCACGTAATATTACATGCCTTATAACCAAATACCTCGAAACTTCCCCAAACTAAACCTTTGAAAAGTAGCAAAGATTTTTGTTGAGAGAGCTAAGAGATCACAAGTTATAAAACACCCGAATTCCCATTTTCAAAATTTTTTATTTTTTATAATTTTTTCTAATATTAACTAACCTAACTACAACTTATTCTGAGTTGACATAAATGTCATTGTTTTTCATTACCTCATTGGTAACTTTAAGGATCATAGAACAAAAAGCACAATTAAGTGTCTAAAAGATAACTTCATCATTCCTGATTTTTCACTTTTCCCATACTAAGCTTAAAAATAAGATCACTGCTAATTACAAACTAAGATGCTAAGACTACTTATAATTACAACTTGTGAATTTCTCTTCCCGACACATATCATATATTTAAGTGTGTGTGCTCAAATTAATTTAAACCATTAAATCCACAAATTTAGATAGTTGAAATCCGACCAAGCTTTACACATGGGCCTTTTGGGCTAATATGTTAATCACTTAGTAAGATCACAACTCAAAGCAAACAAAAACCTCCTTAGCTAAGACATCGTTGGTTCACTTGTCCCATTAATGACTTTCTTCTCATATCCCACCGTCATCGGGTAAGTGCTAAGGCTTTTGACACCCCATCCGGAGAATAATAATCGAGACGCATGAACTTCCGATGAAAAAGCCTTGTAGACTTTTGCAAACCTTAGTTCAAAAGAATACCTTGGTTTTAGAGAATGAAACTTTTACTATTTATTTTCTAACTTGCAACATTATTATTACTATTTACATTATTAGGCTAGGAACCGGTATCACTTTTCTTTCGACGACACATCGGCCACGCCTCCGACAAGAGCTCGTGTACTTATTATGATACCAACCCTAAATATACATCCTCCATCCTTTCTTTCGATGTCACATCGGGAGCGAACCGACAAATGCCCATGTACTTAATGCCGATGGAGTTTGTATATTACTTATTATCACTAAGGATTTATAACTTGCATCCTTTTTATTCACCAACTACATGTTTTTCTTTTTCATCAATTATATATATATATATATATATATATATTTCCTTTTTTTTATATTATTTTTGCAAATAGAAAATTTTCATTTTAGAAAACCAAAGTATAAACTTGAACTAAAATTCTTATTTACCAACGATGTTGACTTCATCATCGATAAAGTTTTTTCTCTGAATATGTTGATTAGACTTTTAAGAGTAAAACTCTAATTTGTAAAAATTAAAGAGAACACGTATAATTAATCATTTTAAGAACTCGGAGAAAACACCATTAGTTTATTCTTATAAGCCTTTAAGTTTTCCCAATAAACGTTGTTTAAGCATCCTAACTCGTAATCAACACCCATCATCTCTTATTCTTTGGCAATTTAAAATCCTAATAAAGAGATTCCAAATACTTAGCCTATATAAATCTCAACTCGCAATAATTTAAAATCTACTGAGATTACAAAAAAAAAGTCTTCATTTACTAATGATTTCAAAGTCTAGCTGTTGAAGTCTACATGAGACTACACAAACTAACATCATTAAATGTTAAGGGAAAAAGCAGAACTCTACACGTTCAATCAGGTCCAAAAATTCCTTCTTTTTCTTACCACCGAAAAACCTACCATTCGTGTCTTAACACTTATTTTATCAACTACAAGATATAATATATATATATATATATATATATATAAATAAATATATATAAATAAATAAATATATTGCATTTATTTTTGACAAAAAAGAACTATAAAAATTAAAAATTTCTTGCCTAATTTTGTGGGAAAACGGGTACGTGAGAACAAAACAATAAGGCAGGTAACATCAATCACTAAATTCCCTCCCCAACTAAAACGCAAGAAATCCAAGACAATATTATAACTATGAACATGGAAGCTCAGAACCTATCAGAAACCAAGCTTCGGGGGAGATTGTTAGCCTCAAAATATCAAGTCAAACAAGGAAGCTTGTTTAAAGATTCAAGACCTCGCTTTAGGGGAGATTGTTAGGCTCAAAATATGTAGTCGAACAAGGAAGCTCAACCACTCAACGAGGAAGCTTTGGCATTTATTTATTATATGTTGTAATAGGCTAGTTACGGGTATCAAGCTCGTTATTTAATCTAATATTGTATGCGTTGCGGGCTTAAGCCCAAGTTATCCCGAGCGCGACCCATTAGCATTAAACCACACGGTCCAAGTGTTGGTATAAATGCCCCTCTCCAAGTGTGGAGCGGGTGTTGGTCTCATTTGTATTTTTCACACATTTACTAGAAATCAACTATCTCTTTTTTCTTCTCTCTAGTTTCTCTCTCTAATCTCTCTCTAAATTTTCTTATCATTCTTCTCATTTTTATTTTATTGTTTCAATGGTAAATTGAAAGTGATTCAAGGGTTATAACAATAATCTCTTTTTTAACAACTTCTTTCATGTTTGGGTTAAGTCGACGTTGTCTTTAAATGACGGTTTTGGCATCGTCCTCGAAATTGATTTTGTGCTTGCAGAAAGATGAACTAATACCCAGAATATTAGATGTTTTCCAAGCAAACGCTTCTTTGTGGTTTTTGAGAACGAAAACAAGATGTTTCTTCTCATTGTCTTTGAGCAGAGCGGATATGACTACCGGAAGAAGACAATCTTTTACGAGAAAAGCATATTCGAGATGTTTGGAAAGAGGATTCATCTCAAGATCGGTTGGTGGATTTTGTATAGAAGTCTTGATTCTTAAATTTTCCTCAAGAGGCAATTCTTCAAAATTGTCTTCGACTTATTCCTCTTGTTTAGGAATTTCTTCGACATCGACAGCCATGAATACTTCAAATTCTTTGTCGAGAGATGTTTCATTGATCTTTTCTGATGTACTCAAGAATGGTTCATAATCATCGAGCAATGCATCTAATTCTTCCCCTGTTACTTCATCAATTACATCCATGCGGAAGCATGTGTCATCATTAGAGTGAGAATGTTGCATAGCTTTGTCGATTAGAAAGGTGATTCTATCATCCCTAACTCCTAGATTGAGTTCTTTGTTTTTTACTCGGATGATAGCGTCGGCGATGTGTAGAAATGGTCTTCCTAAAATGAGAGGAACTTTGTCGTCTTCCTCCATTAGTAGGATTACGAAATCTATAGGGAATACGAATTTTCCAACTTAGACGAGCATATTCTCAGCAACCCCTATCGGGTATTGGTAAATATGATTGGCTAAGCGGATACCCATCCTTTTAGGTTTCAAGTTATTTTCAAAGAGTGATGCGTACAACGAATATGCCATCAGGTTGATGCTCGCACCAAGATCGGCTAAGGCTAAGCATTCAACTAAGTTCGCTAAGGTATACAGGATCAAAAAGCTTCCAGGGTCACCTAGTTTAGGCGGAAGCTTGTTTTGAATGATGGCGGAGCATTCTTCGTTTAAGAAGGCAGCAGAAATTTGCTCCATCTTACTTTCGTTGCTCACTACATCTTTTAAGAACTTTTCGTAATTAGGCATGCCAACTAAGACATCAACGAGGGGTACGTTGATCCTAACTTCCTTAATTAGATGAACTTGACATATCGTTCTTCCATCTTTTCTTTGTGTAGGCGTTGAGGATATGGGATTTTTGGTTTATACGCCTTGAGTGGTGATGGATCAGATTTAGTTTGTTTGGAAGAAGACAATTCTACTTCCTTTTTGGTTTCATCAGCCTCATCTTCACTATCATCGTAGATGACGGTGGTTTTGGCATTTTGGTTGACTAGTGGATCATAGGTCTTACCGCTCCATGTGAATATGGCACTCACATGCTCATTTTTGGCGGGTGGTGGTCGGTAAGGTTTGTCATTTAATGGGTTAGGTTTTGGGTTGGTTTGGGTATTACTCGGGAGTGAAACAGTTGGTCGGGTGGAGCATTGGTCGGAGAGTCAACCAAACTTGGTCTCAAGGTCTTGAATCGCAGCTTGGTGAATCTTTTGTCCATGTTCAAATTTGGTTTTTAGATTAAAGAATTGGTTTTTGACAAAGTCATTTGATACTTTTTGAGCGACCATGAACTCTCGCATGGTTTTTTCAAAGTCAGACTCTTCGAATTTCTTTTCGGGAGTTGCTGGAATGGAAGGGTTGTCTTTACGAGGTTAGGAGTTTCGGTTGTCATCTCGTGGTTGATGATTGCGCCAATTTTTAGAATTCTATCGTAGTAGTTTCCTTGATATCCTCCTCCTCGATATCCTCTGTAGACATAGTTGGCTTCTTCATCCTTAGGTCCACCCATTGGTTTGTCATCACACTCTGATGATGGGTGTGGTCCTCCACAACTATTGCATCTGTCTCGCATCTCCTTCATTTCTCTTTTGATTTCTTTGAATTGCGAGTCTATTTTCATTTTTAACGCTTCTATCTTGGGAGTTGTCGCTACTTTCCGCGAAAGCAACGGTTTTCCAAAAGGGTTTTGGATTTGATGTCTTTAAACCAATCTAGTTTCAAGAGCACTCGATCTTCGAGTAATCAATGTGCCTCGTTAGGCTCCATGAGTTTAGAGTTGTTGCTACCTTCCGCGAAAGAAACAGTTTTCTAAAGCGATTTAGCTTTGATATCTTTAGACCAATGGAGTTTCAATAGTACTCGGTCTTCGAGCAATTGGTGTGCCTCATTAGGGGCTTATAGAGAAAAATTCCTCCGATGTCAAGGATAGCTTGTGTGGATTTGTCAAGACTGTGGTAGATGATTTAGATGATGGTTCCTCATCCTAAACCATGTGTGTGACAACTACGAAGTAAGTCCTTCATACATAGCCAAGCATCAACAAAGGAGTCGTGTGGATTTTAGGTGAAACATCGAATTTCTCCCATGAGTCGATCAAACATTACGGGTTGAAAGAATCGGCTTACGAAAGCTCCCTTCATTTCTTCCCAAGTAGTGATAACACCGGGACTCAATTCGTTGAACCAAGCTTTTGCATCTCTTAAAAGATATGATGGGAAAAGTTTGAGTTTGATGGCGTCCGCATTGGTATTGGTATTGCCATATCGGGACATTCTACAAATTTCGATGAATTCGGCAATGTGCTTATGCGGATCGACCCGTGCACGACCGTCAAATTGTCGGTCTTTGATCATTGAAAGATGATGACCTTATACGGTGAAGTTGTCTCCAAGGTCAACCACAATGATAGCATCCCCGGGTGTGGGTGCTACAGCTCGGTTGTTTCCCCACATGGGTTGATCGTTAGCCATTGGTATTGGTAGATCAAGAAATGGGTTATAAACGACTTCGGCTTCGAAAAGATTCTCAAAAGGTTGATATTAGATTTTCAGAACTCGGTCTTCTAAGGGTATGAATGGGTTTTGCTTCTTTTTCTTCTTCTTGCTTCGGTGGATAAAATGATTGGGTTCTATATAAGGACTAATCGGTTCTTGTCTCGAAGAATAGGTGTTCATTCAAGTACAAAACACAACTTGGAGTGAATTTGAGTGGGTCTCAATTCTGTAAAAAGGGGTGAAAAGGTTGTTTAAAAAATGGTTTTCGGGCTGCTCAGGAAGATCCTACAGGGCGGCAGAACTTCTAGCCGGCCGGCTGGTGGTGGTTTTTGGTCGCGAGAGAGGAGCCGACCAGCAACTCTGCCAAGCCGGGCGGCAAAAAGCTGCGAATTAGAAAAAAAACTATTTTTTTCGAAAAAAGGTTGAGGTTCCAAGGAATGATTAAAGCACCAAATTTAAAACTAGAAAACACGATCAAATCACTGGCAGTGGCGCCAAGAACATGATGCGTGCGATATGGGTGTGTTTTAAATTTATAACTCGGTTATCGAATTTCTTAGCAACACATACGAGCAAGTGTACTCGTCCATTATTAGAAAGAGATTGGATGGTAAGCGGGATCATTCGCGGGGATTAGTGTGTTTCGATGATGTTTTAAATTCGACAATAACAATCCTAACAAGCAAGCAATGATTAAAACAAAGATTCAAATGATAAAAGACTACACTTGATTAGACTAGTTTGGGAATTCCGATTTGGTATGATTGTGATGAACATCTTAACATGTTGATTACTAGAATTAGATGGTGATCTAATCTATTGTTTTCAAAACCTTTAATACTCGTCAAGATTGCAAGTGACACAAACAAGCTTTAAGTTTAATAAATCAATTCAAGACTAATTCAATTTTAATTTGTTTGATTCGCGGTTCGTTTCACAAATTTGTTAACACCCATAATTATGTTTCTTGTTAGATCAAATCGCTTAAGAAATGGTCAATACAAAAGGTAGCCAATCATAGACAGAAAGGCTATAATTGATTGATAACAATAACCCTTTCGACCTATGATATTCCTAACAATCAATCTGGTTTGATAAAACAATATCACATGAAACATAAGCATAGATGGATGTTAGAAATAGCTTGAAATTGAATTAAAACATGTTATCACAATCATAATTAAATCATCATACCACAAAAATCATCTAATCAAGTGCATAAGAGCACTAGCCACACATAGAAAACGAAGACATAATTCTAGAAATTATAGCATTAGAAAACATGATTAAAAGGTTTTACAAAAGTTATAAAAGATTACAAGAGACGAGGCTTTGATGCCTTGAAGAATGATGATGAATTCTTGATGTTCTTGACCTCCTAAAGATGGCTTCCTCCTTCTTCTAACTTCTTGGATTTTTCTAGGTTTTTAGGAAAAGGTTATGGCTTTAAGAGAGAGTGGAGATTACTACTAAAGAGTAGTAGAGGGAATGATTGATGAGATGTAATTTGTGTATGAAAACAATAGCCAAAAGGGTCCTATTTATACTACTAGGAAGGCCATGGGGTCATAAATGCTAAACTTGGGGCTAAATGATCATCAAATGCCAAGGAGAAGAGGTATAGATCCTTCTTGATCGTTCATGGAACTTCAAGATGAAATTGGAGAAGATGACCAAAAGTAGCCGGGTGGCTCCTTTTCCTGCCTGCTGGCTTCTCCTTTGCCTTGTGGTAAAACCTTCTGCCTGCCGGCAAAACCTTCGCTCCAACATACAAATTTATTTATTTTGCGTTTAAGCTTCCCGTTTGAGCTGTGCTTGGCCGTGGGTAATTATTCTTTAATATAACTTCATTTAAACTCTATCTTAGGACTTGGAAGCTTGAATGGTTGGTTCTTTTGCTCTTGATATACTTTCGAACTTGTTCTTGATGCGGGATTCTTCGTAATCGTATAAAACTTTGTTTATTCGTCATTTCTTCTTCTCTTTCTTGCTTTTCATGTACTTGGCTACAAATAGACTTGCAAACACACTTTGGTACAATTAAGTAACAGAAGCATATAAAAATAGCCAAATATCGTAAACAAAAGTACGAATAACGTGACTAAAAACATACTCAATTTAAGCGTTATCACTCCTTCTTGCCTATAAATAATACACTATTCCTTGGCATATCTCAGACCTTTTTGCACATAGTTTTTAGATTTCTTTCTCTTTCTAAAACCTCCTACTTCTCTTAAAAATTTTTGATCACTAACTTGCTTAATCTTGTTTTAAGTGATCAAATTTTCTCCTCCTCCTTCTATCAAGTGCAAGAGTAGAACTGATGTGTGGTAAAAGCTTTAAATTTATAATACTGATTTCACTGATTTTTAAACCAACACATGGGTAAAGTATAACCTACGTATGTATTATAATGTTTCAGGTAAGACCAGGTCAATCTACAGGGATTTGGTTATGTTCGTATAATCAAAAGATTTAAGACAAGTTATAATAACTTTTGAATATAAAATAATGATGAGTAAATTCAATGATAAGGAAATATGACGACTAGGATAACTTCATATAATTTAGTAGAAATGGTAAGGATTATGATCTTCAATTCTATTCTTAATTCACAGAAAATCTTTTTTTGTCAAAAGAGCGTTTTCACAAATTAACTGTTTTAACTCAAGACTTATATTTGATTGACTTAATCAAATGTGTCACTCAATTAACCAAGTCACTATCACATAAAATCTATTTTGTTTATCAATTAACACAAGCGGACTTCTCCAACAAAACGATAAAGATCGTAGACAAATCTTTAAAATCTTATAGTACATAATGGGTCTTTCAACCTATACCATTATGCATATATAATCAAAAGTGATAAACAAGGGTTGCAAGATTTAAACACAATAGGATTTCAATATAAACATGAGATTGACAAGATCATAACAATACCAAATGCTTCTTTATTATATTAACAAATCTGAGTAGTCATAAGAGGTTTAGCCTCTTGATACCGGTATAATATACACTAATATATAATATTATATCTCAACAAGAGCAATTAAGAAAATTCCCTAAGGAAATTTCACTCTTCAAAATATATATATAATATATAATATACGTATCTTTACCGGAAAGTATGATTTCCCGGGTCGTTTTCCCAACGATTTGAGAAATTGAAACCTCGCTTGATATTGGATATTGATTTGAATGGGTTCGAAGATTGATTGGGTTTTCTATAACTACTTAATAAAAAAACAAGCAATTAAAAATACTTAAAGCACTTAACAAATTACGAGAAACAAATTAAACGCGACAATTAATCAAGTAAACTAAATTTTACCCCTAAAAAATGTAAACTAAATTTCTAAACCTAAGATAGGACAAAAGAAAATTTTAGGAAAAAGAAAAACATTTTTTTGATTATTTTTGAATTTAATATGAATTAAAAACTAATTTAATCTAATTAAATCTTAAAAAATAGCAAATTAAGTACTAAAAATTTGAAAAAATGATTTTTAAACTTATAAAAGTCTAAAATAACATAAAAACTCAGAAAACTATTTTTAACTATTTTTAAAATTTAAATCCTATTTTTAAAATTAAAAATTAAAGCTCAAAAATGAAATTTAAAATCTAAAAGTGGTGAAAATGATTTTACTGAATGTAAACCTTAAGCTATTTTTTATAAAACTAAAAACTATTTTTTTGTATTTTTCTGAAACTTTTTTCTATTTTTTATGTATTTTTTAAGATTTTTACTTTCGAAAATCTATTAAAAATAAAATAATTGATGAAAAATTACGAAAAATTCAGGTAAAATCTATAACCTAACAAGGATCAAAGGAAAAATAAGTAATCTTGCCCAGCTTATCAAATAAGCTGAGAAGTTAGCTTATTAGGCTACGGCTTATATAACAAAAAAGAAAGTAAAATGAGTATAAGTATTAAATGTGGGGAAGAGATACTGGATGAGCTATTGAAGCAAATGGTTAACACGTTGGGCTTATAAGTGTGAGGTCTCAGGTTCGAGGGTGGGCAACCCCAACTTTTTTTATTTTTTTGCTTTTTATGAAAAAATAAATACTAGGACTTAAAAAAGACACAAAATTAAGCACTTTTAATAAAGAGGACATAGGCTGAAACTAACTAATAAGCTCTAAAACAGCTTATCAAAGCTGCTGCATCAGTGAGTAGGGGTTTGGGCTTATTTTCAGTTAAACAGCTATAAACTGCTCAAATTAAGCTCAATTTTAAAAAGGAAAAGAGTTTTGGAAAGCTAGTGATGTGCTTAATCTATTTATGAAAAGAAATTTGAGCTTAAAATACTAGAAGACCACTGAAAGTGATGATGAAAGTGACATACTCAGGAAACTAATCAATAAGCTCAAAACCAAAATAAGCTCAAATGCTCAAAAAGCAAAGACAACAAATGAGCTTTTGCAAACTTGACAAACAACTTATAAGCCACTAAATTAAGCAATAAAACCTACTACTTCAAGCTAGAATCTAAAATTTAAAAGCTAATTTCTATTGCTAACTGTTTTTGGCTTTTCATGTTTTCTAATGACTTTTAACAGCAAATTAAGCTAGGAAGATAAGCTACAAATTGCAAATTAAGACTTAAACTATAATAAGCTATACCTAGACCTTATCCTACTTGAATTTAAGAACCTAAGACCTACTTTTACTTAACTAAAAACTAAGCTAAAAGTGACAGCAGTACTAACTTTTTGTTAGTACTGATGCACTTTGCACAAGTGCAAACCAAGTAATGCAGGTTACCTAAAGGTAAACCTGCACTTAGACACACTCAAATAGAGTGCACAAATAAATTGCAAGCAAGATCTAAGCCTTTTAAAGCTTAGATCAAAGTTTGCACAAGTGAAATTTAAAGAAAAATTCCCCTGGTGCTGGCACACTTAAGATAAGCTCAAACTCTCTAAATTTCCAAAACTAACTTATGAAAACTCATTTCTTATTGTTTTTAACTAAAATCAAAGCTGTCTCAAAAAGGTTTGCACAAATCTTTTGACTTTTGATAGTCAAAGTAGCTTAAACCAAACACCCCTTATAGTTTTTGACAGACCTAGAAATGCTCTTAAATTGAAAACTAATTAAGAAAACTTGATTACCAGACATTAACTAGCTTAATTCAATCCTAATTAACACAAATTAACAACTACTTTAAGCTAGAATTAAGATCTATTCTATAACTTCTTATTTTTGGATTTTTTATGGTTTAATGACAAGTTATATAGAAAACTATGATCTAAATTATTAAAAGCAAAAACAGATAAACTATTATGATTATTAAGCTAGAATAAACACAAATAAGCACTTAATACTAACTGAATAAGCAAATAAGCAGATCTAAATTTAGAAAGCAAAAACACTAATATTTAAAGCAAGAAATTAAAGGAAAACTTACAATGCCTCTAGCTAAACAAGAGATCCCAAAAGGGCAGCTTCAAGCTCTCCTAGCTTATTAATAAGCTAGGATTTAAGTCCATAGAGATCCTTCCAGGATTGATCTCTCTTCCAAATAAGCTCATGACTTCAAATCCAAAGGTAAATAGATCTTAAGCAGATTTTACTGGTTTAAAGTATGATTAAGGTGAATTGAGCTCCATAATAAGCTTATAGACTTATTAGAGCTGATTTTTAGCTTATAAGGTATTACACCTTATGTTTTCAAGTCATTGACGACGTCGATAAATCCACAATGTACCTTTTGTATTGTACGCGTTTATGAGGCATTAGGAGATTAAAGTTGGGTTGTAGCTATGCAAGAGGAGCTAAACCAATTTATAGCTGATGATGGTTTAGGATTTTAGTTGTCAGAGTCACTATGACTCAATCAATTAATTGGAACAAATGTGTAAAGTAAAAATTTAGACAAAATGGTAAATATGTCTAGAAATACGGCTTGGTTAGATACCCAAAGATATAATCAACAAGAAGGTATAAATTAATGATGAAACAGAACACTCCGGAGCTATATTAGAATCTATCCAATACTCTTGCTATTGCTGTTGTTTAGATATTAATAAAAAGACCGGTTAACCCCGTGTATATTTTACTGTTTATTATAGCTTCGTAGTTTTTAATAAGTTTAATAGTATATTTTTCGGTTTTAAGTCGGGGTCCGATACCCGGTATATTGTAAGTACTATATAAGCCTCTTCCAACTTTGGAAGAGGCAAGCTAGTCATTACTTTTCCTTTTATAAAGAAACACATTTTCTCTCTCTAAAAAAACTCTCTCAAGAGTTTCTCTCTCTAGAAACTACCAAATCCAAGTAATCGACCCGTGTTAGATATATGAATAGCCACATATTGGTATCAGAGCTTATGGGATGCTAGTCGTTGTAAGTGCGATTTCTTGCTTGCTTTAGATCGAAAAGTGTACCATTGAAGCTCCTAGCTCGTCATTGAGGTTCTCCGAATTTTGATTCTTTTGTATTGATAATAGGTTGGGTGTTTCTAGTCCGCTATTGCTCTTATGAATTGTGTTGTGCAAAAGAAATCATAGGAAAATCGTTCAAAAAGAGGTGATTTATAAGTGATTGTGTGTTAAAAGCCGTTGTTCTTAGGGAGAGGTTGACAAAATTTCTTTATGGCGGTTTGCTTAAATATAAATATTTATTAAGTAAGTTACCACCCTCTAGACACATGCGGTATGCTTGGTGGCGAGTTGCTCAAGAGCAGTTGCTTATACTAAGCAGCGAGTTGTCTTACCACGGTGTTGAACAGGTGATAGTTGTGTGTCACTAGGACTATAAATACCCCCTCCATACTTCCATGGAGGGGTGAAGCTCACTTTTGTAAAAGTGTAAGTGTGTGTGTTCTCTCTCTAACACACACATCTTCCCATATCTCATCTTTTCTCTCTAATAAACATGGCTTAATTTCTCTGTTACTTTACCATGCCTCCGGATCTTGTGTTCTAAGGGTGAATCTAATGTTAACAATTAGCCATGAACATAGTTTGTGCCATAGGAGCCTCATCAACATCAGAATCAAAAGCATCATAGTCATCAGCTTGAAACACATTATCTACATTGAGTCCTAAATCCTGAACAGGTTGCTTATCTACATCTTTATCAATAGCGTTGTCTTGTCCACCTGCAAGAAATAGTAACTATTCTTCATCCAATACCAATCCATTCTCCTGAGCTTGCATCAGTAACATCTTGTCTTTGAAGTATTCAGAGTTCTGTGGTCGCTTGGGCTGAGTGTAGTTCCTTGCTATGTACCCTTTACCGTTGCAGTTGTAGCACTTAACCTGCCTTGCTTGACCTGGATTAGCATTCCCGACTCTGTTCAGAGCTCCCCCATAACTAGCCGTACCTGCACCCCGTGCATTGTTACCCTGTCCTCTATTCTGTCGACCCTGAACATTCTAAACCGCAACCCTGCCGTCTTGAACTGTGGCTTAGTTCCTAGGATTTGATGAAGTTCTGAGTTGATTGTTTGTTTGAGGAAGGTATGTTTTGTATGATTGGGTGAGAAGGGAAAGTGTGTTGGTTAAATTCTCAATTAAGTTATCCGTTGGAGAGAGTCCCGAATCAAGTTGAGAGTTGTCAGCAAAGTGTGGTTGAACATATGTAGATGATGGATTTGTAGATGATTGTGAATTGTACTACTGAGGTGCCACATTGGACATCAAGGTGAGAGGATCAACTATGTGTTGAGTGAATTGGTCTAACATCATTTTGTTCTCATTGGCATGTGCCTCGTGCTACTTTAGATAACCATACAGTTTGTTATCCCAAAAGCTTAATCCATTTCACAACAATAAGCTATACCAATAAGCAAAATAAAGATAGAAAAGAGATAAGGAAAGTGAAAGATTATTAGAGAGAAATAAAGAGGTGGAAGATTACACACACACACAAACTATGCAAATGGTAACCAACACCCTCTCCATGTGTGGAGAGGGTTCTATTTATACCCTTGAGCCATAAGTGGCATATGGGCTTTCTAACTTGGGCCGGGCTTGGCTTTTCTTGGGCTTTGAGCCCGCAACACGGACAATATTAGATTACAAACCAAGCCCGTTGAACCCGACTAGCCTATTACTTAACAAGACTAATTACGACTAATAAGACCGATAACATTCTTGTTCGACTTATATAAAATTAAGGCTAACAATCTCCCCCAATGTTGAGGTCTCTTTCTTCAAACTCCTCCGTACTACCGATGACGTTGAAGATATGACTTTTGACGTTTATGCTTTGCCTTGTTTTGGTCTTGTCTTGTTTGTAATGGCTTTGATCATTCATGCTTTGTGATCTTGATCTTGAGCCTTTATCTTTTGACTTTGAGTTCTTGAGATCGTTATCTTGCATCATCTCCTTGACTTGAATCATCTTGATTTGACTTTCTTGATCAACTTGTGCTCTTGACCAACATGCTCATACTTGTTACATTCTTGTTTGACATATACAATGATTAAGGTGATATCTTAAAAGTGATGATTGTTTGTTGGATTAGGTGATATGTTGTTTAATTGTGATTTTGTTTGGTTGAAATGAGTTAACGTAATGAAGAAAATTTTTGCCAGAGTTTCTGTCTACCAAAACGCAATGAAGGTCTTCAAAAGTAGACAAAACGCAGGAAGTCTTGAGACAAAACGCAATCAAGTCTTGAGATAAAACGCAATCCAATCTTGAGACAAAATGCAATCCAATCTTGAGACAAAACGCAATCCAATCTTGAGACAAAATGCAATCCAATCTTGAGATAAAACACAATCAAGTTTTGAAATGGGCAGAGTCTCTTCTAGGCAAAACGCAAGAAAGGTCTTCAATTAGTTAAAACGCAGAACCAAAACGCAACCTTTGATAAATCAAAACGCAGGAAGCAAAACGCAAGAGACAAAACGCAGTACAGTTGTCCTTTACAAAACAACAAAACGCAATGTCCTTTTCTGAGAAAATGCAAGAGGGAAAATGCAACCAAGAATATGCCAATGAGACAAAACGCAGTCAAGAAAATACGAACTTTTTCACCTAAAAACACCTAAAAATCACCCTTTTGAACGTTTTTGCTTGGTTTCTTTTGCACAACTTGATCCTAGAAGGCTATAACAACTATAAAAACACTAACTTTAACATCACAAACGTGAGAATCAAAGAGTGTCAAGAATAAGACCATAAACCTTCAAAAACCAAACTTTTGATCTAAACTAACCAAGAAAACGCACACACAATCTAGCTAATCATCCCATGAGCTCTGATACCAGTTGTAGGATATTGGATATCATAACACAATCAATGATCTATGGGTTGGCCTACTTTGTAGAGAGAGAAAGTAAGTTCTAGTGAGAGAAACTACACCTTATGTGTGTGTATTATGAAATGATCAACCAACCCATTCCCATGGCTGGAAAGGGGTATGAATACATGAGTTTTGTACCCCTAAGTTGGCTATGGAGTAGGCTAACATGTGGGTAAAGACCCAGCCCAACACCATAAGTCATACAATAATTAAACGATTAATATTAAGGCTACGAGCTAACCTATGCTAGACATTACACAGGGTGACCGAGTCTTTTACATGGATTTTCATAATCCTAAAAGGCAAGCAATCCGTACCTTCCTCATTATCCAATTGAAGGTCTCTTCTAACAGAAGCTTCAGTAACAACTATCTTCTTCCCATCTATTAGGGCTTTTAACTGTTGTTCCCCATTGACCGTTTTCACCTTGATAGTAGCCCAAAATTGTTCAATACACAAAGTATATATAGTGGGATTAACGGTTAAAGCATACTTTATGGTATGTGCATTCAGAAAATCAACAACTTGTTCAGACCCCTCACTTTCAGTGGGTTTAGCCAAAAATGCTACTAAATTCTGAGTATCAGCAAACTGTAGGGTCGACATTATGATGGGTTTTGATGATGGATGATAAAATTGAGTTAGGGTTTGTGATTAGAGAGTATATGATTGAATGAAATCGATTAAATAAGTGAATGAAACCCTTAATCGAAGTATTTATGAAACTACCCTCAACAGCATTAACGTTCACCAGCAGTTGTAAGTTATGCCTAGCAGCATTAACTTTCAACAGCAGTAGTAAGTTTATGCCTAGCAGCATTAACTTTGAATCACCAGCATTAACTCTAATTCCATTCTAATCAGCTTTTCCATCATCAAATTCACATTTTAGCTCACAAAATCTCTCTGTCTGTTTTTGATTTCTCTCAATTCTTTTTACTCATAATTCTCTCTTTCTGTTTTTAAACAACTCTCTTTCTGTTTTTCAACTCACCACTTCTCTCAATTCTTTTTCTCACCAAATCACTCTATCTGTTTTTATCACACATCTCTCTTTCTGTTTTTATTCTTACCAACTCTCTCAATTCTGTTTAACTCACCATTTTCATAATCAAGACTTTAAAGATTGAGCATTCCAATACTAGCGATCAAATATTGAAATCTACTTATATCAAATGCTTTTATGAGCAAATCTGCAACATTCTTGTCAGTATGAATCTTGATCATTTAAATTAACTTCTTTTCATTGGAATCTCTGATAAAGTGATGTCTAATCTCAATGTACTTTGTTTTTGAATGAAAAACAAGGTTCTTAACTATGCATATAGTACTTTTATTATCAATATAGATCTTTGTATGCATAAAGTTATACCCATAATCAAGCAATTGATTTTGAATCCAAAGCACTTGGCTATAGCAACTTGAAGCAGCTACATATTCAGCCTCTGTTGTGTAATTAGCAACCACAGTCTGCTTCTTGCACTGCCTTGAAATCAATCTACACCCAAGGAATTGACAACCTCCTATTGTGGACTTCCTATCCAAGCTTGCTCCAGCATAATCACTATCAGTGTATGCTATCAAATCAAAAGGTGAATCTTTTGGATACCAAAGCCCCAATTTTGGTTGACCTTTTAAGTACCTAAAAATTCTTTTCACAGCATGAAGATGTGATATTTTTGGGTTGACTTGGTATCTTGCACAGGCACACACTACAAACATAATATCAGGTCTTAAAGAAGTAAGATACATCAATGAACTAATCATTGATATATATATAAATGAACATCTACTTCTTCACCATCTTCATCCTTGAGCAAAGGCTTTTGAGTTTCCATAGGTGTGCTTGCTGTCTTGACATCTGTAAAACCAAATTTCTTCAGAATCTCAGTCACATACTTGTCTTGACTGATCAAAATCCCATCCTCATTCTGCTTTACTTGCAGTCCTAAGAAGAATGTGAGTTCACCCAGAGAACTCATTTGAAACTTCTTATGCATCATCTTTTCAAACTCTATGCATAATGACTTCTTTGTAGAGCCAAATATGATATCATCTACATACACTTGAATTAACAGAATATCACCTTTGTCCCTTCTGATAAACAAAGTCTTGTCAATCTTCCTTTCTGAAACCCATTATCTAACAAATAAGTTGACAAGGTTTCATACCAAGCTCTAGGAGCTTGATGCAGTCCATAAAGTGCCTTTTCTACTTTGTATACTCTGTCAAGGAAGTCTAGATCTTCAAATCCTGGTGGTTGACAAACATAGACTTCCTCTTTAATCTTACCATAAAGAAAAGCACTCTTAACATCCATCTGGTACACCACAAAGTCTTTAAATGAGGCATAGGCTAAGAATAGCCTAATTGCTTCAATTCTGGCAACAGGGGAAAAGACTTCATCATAGTCAATCCCTTCTTCTTGTGTGTACCCTTGAGCAACCAACCTTGCTTTGTTCTTTATCACAATGCCTCTTTCATCCTTTTTATTCCTGAAGACCCATTTAGTGCCAATAGCCCTTTTTCCATTTGGTAAATCCACTAAAGTCCAAACTTCTTGTAGCTTGAATTGTAGAAGCTCTTCTTACATAGCCTCTATCCAGCTTGGATCCTTTAATGCATGAATTACCTTTTTGGGTTCTTCTTGTGATAAAAAGCAAGCAAACAAGCAATTTTGAAAGTCTTTATGATTTGTTCTTTGCTGAACTGAACTAAACAAACCATGTTCTTCCAAATTCTTTGTCATTCTTCTTGTTTGAGGTGCTGAATTCAAATCTCCAATAATTTGTTCAACTGGATGATCTTTGTGTATTCTTGTAGTTGGAATAGGACTGACAGGCATAAATGCATCCAAATTGTTCATGTCAGCCTCTGTACCAACATCTTCATCATCATCTGAATAGACAATATCTTTTAATTCAGGCACATTTGGATCATTTGGAAGTTCAATGCTTGATTTTCTACCAACAGCATTAACTTCATTTGTGCTAGCATCATTAACATTGTTAGTGCTGTTAACATTATCATCCTTCTATTAATCATTACTTTCATCCTCTTTATTTGAATCACCACCTTCTTTTCCTGGTTCTTCAGTAACCTTCTTTTCATCATCTCCTGAAGGTTTGAATCCATCATCAAGACAACTCTTTAGACTTTGAGGGAGTAGTGGATCAGCAGGCCACAATGATAGCAGAATGTAATCTTTGCCAGGTATTGTCTCCATTTTAGCTTTACCTGCATCATCATATGCTTTTGTACCTGTATTACCATTAGACTGATTTCCTGCAACAACTGGCTTATAATTCATTGACTTTGTTAGTGCATCAATATCAAAAAGCCAATTTGGTCCACTTCCTGCAATATTAGGTGTATTCTCACTAAACTAGACATGCAGGTTCTCTTCAACTATCTTAGTTCTACTGTTGAATACTCTAAATGTTTTACTATTGATTGAGTACCCAACAAATAATCCTTCATCAGTCTTACCATCAAACTTGCCTAAGTGATCTATGATATTGAGAATTGTAACAGGACACCCAAATGGTCTCATAAATCCTAAAGCTGGTTTTCTACCAAGAAAAAGTTCATAAGGGGTCTTGTTATGAGGCTTAGTTACTAATACCCTATTTTGCACATAGCAAGCAGTATTAACTGCTTCAGCCCAAAAAGTAGTAGGTAGCTTAGAATCAGCTAGCATTGTCCTAGCAGCCTCAATTAGTGTTCTATTTTTCCTCTCAGCTACTCCATTTTGTTGAGGAGTTCTAGCTACACTAAATTCTCTCTTAATACCTTTTCTCTCACAAAACTGATTCATCTCCTTATTCTTGAACTCAGTTCCATTGTCACACCTAATTACCTTAACCCTTTGATCTATTAGATTTTCTACTCCAGTTATAAAGGACTTAAGAATGCCACTAGTCTCATCCTTAGTAGCTAGAAAGAAAACCCAACTAAACCTACTGTAATCATCTGTGACAACTAGGCAATACATCTTTTTCATTAAGCTTTTTACAAATGTTGGACCAAACAAATCCATGTGCAACATATGTAAAGGTTGGCTGATTGAACTTACTTGTTTCGGACTTACAAGAAGCTCTATGTTGCTTTCCCTTTTGACAAGCCAGACAGGTTGGATTAAATTTCAAAAAGTTATTGAAGGTAAACCTCTTACAAATTATCCCTTACCCATTTATTCAAGTTTTTGAAATTTATAATGTCCAAGCCTCTATGCCAAAGTTTAGATTCATCAGATGTGGCTTTTGCAAAGAGACAAGTTAGACCTCCTTTAGGAACAATATTCTTTAAATCAACACTATACATATTGTTCTTTCTAGAAAACTTAAGTAAAACATGACTTTTATCAGTTAACTTAAAGTTTGGAGATAAAACAATACATTCAGTGTCATTAAAGAGAACACTATTCTTTTTGTCACACATTTGTGAGACACTAAAGAGGTTAAACTGTAACTCTCTTACCAAATAAACATTCTCAAAATCTAAATTACCAGTTTTGATTGTACCCCTGCCTGTGATTTTCCCTCCTTTGGGGTTACCTCCAAAGGCAACATATCCTTCATTAATTTCTTCAAAATCAGTAAGATAGGACATGTTCCCTATCATGTGCCTTGAGTATCCACTGTCAATCACTCCTTGGTCTTGTAAATCCATTTGTGGATTGCCCTGCACATGTGGTAAGAAAATCAGTCTCTTTTGAAGACCCAAGCCATCACTGACTTGGATCTCCCTTATGCATCAATATAATTAAACTTTTTCAGAATGGTTGATGCACTGTTATGTTTAGAAACATGGTTTATTACTTTAGTCTTTGGTTTCCAAACCCAACAAGCTGAGGCCTTAACAGCATTAACCTGGTTTCCCTTAACAGCATTAAGTACTGCTTTTGGCTTAGCAGTATTAACTACTGCTTTTGGCCTAGCAGTATTAACATTCTTACCACTAACAGTATTAACCCTCTGATTAAAATTACTGTTTTTAGTTGCTGTTTTGTTGTTAATGGGTCTTCTAACAGTTGAATGTGCTTTATTAAAAACATTTGTCATTGGTCTTGCACTATTCACTGTTGTTTTAGGTTGAGCAGTATTAACTGGTCTAGCAGTAGTAAGTGATACTAGGCCTGACCTCATTAATACTGCTTTTGGAACCATGTTCCTTTTAGGACTGGGGTGAGTCATTCTAGAAAAATTCTGGTGATTCACCCTTTGAGTATAGTTCCACACTGGTTTTACCATCTTTTTATTATTAAACTGTCTCTGATGGTTATTACAATCATACTGCAGGTGATCAAAACTTCCACACACATAGCAAGCTTTGTTAATCATCTCAAAATTACTTCCTAATCTTTGAGACATCATGTTATTCCAGTTTCTTTGGTTTCCTCTAGGACTATGTGTGTTCAGCCTATTTTGATTACCTTGTTTAACAGTTGTTTTCCTAGGAGATTTTACTTGCTCTTTAGATTTAACAAACTCTATTTTAGCAAAACTAGGTTTAACAGTTTTCTTTTCAACTTTAGCCAGAGGCACATATTCTTCCTCACTATCAAACACCCAATCCTTAATAATTAGAGCACCATTATTCTTTCTAACTGCTTTAGGTTTGTCTGCACTAGCCTTAGCTTTATTAGTCTCAACTGCAGGCTTCTTAACTGTAGGCTCACTAACTATAGGCTCATTCATAAACTCTTTTAGATCAGAGAATCACAAATCAAGTTTTAGAGACATAAAGTTTCCTGTATAAGGAGGTGGAACAGCATTATACCCTAAACCTGTTTTGCACTTATCAACTATCTGACAGTCTATTAGTTTGCTTAAGCTTTTAGATGAATTCTCAAAATTTTCTACTGTTAGCTGAATTTCATCTTTTTGTTTTTGAGCCAATTCCAACTTCCTCCCAAGCTCTTTAATGGCTACTTCTCTTAAATGAATCTCACGTTTTTAGACCTTGATATCTTCCTCATAAATTGACTCATTTTTCTTATAAACTAGAAGTCTTGCTTCTACAGCCTCTAAACCTGTTTTATAAGCAATAGCATTTAACTTAGATGTCCTTAAGTCTTTTAACAGTTGTTCATTTTCTTTTTTAAAGAAAATATACATTTTCCAACAGATGTTATGAACAGTTTGAAATCTGTAGATACCTCAGAGTTCGAACGTGTAGATAGAGTAAGCCATAAGTATAAAGTTCGTTGGACTTCTTCTGCTTGCTCACTTAACTATAACCAGAACATCACAATGACACCAAAGCATTAGAAGTGTTATATCCACTGGCACAACCCCTTCTTGTGTTCTCCCTATTCTTGTTTTCTTGGTTCCTTGGAGCCCTGCACTCCCTTGCAAAGTGTCCCCTTTTGTGGCAGTTGTAACACTCCACCTTGGAGTTAGCCAAACCCATGGTCTTAGTACCATTTGCAGAAAACTTCAATCATTCTGTGTTCCTTTAAGAATCTCCTTGCCCTATTGTTCAGATAGCAGCCACCTTAAATCCATCTCTTCTAAATCATCAGGATGAATTTGTTGCAAGTCCTCATTGTCAAGTTGTGGACAGTTTGGTTGACTTGCAAAGAAAGTACAGATGACAGCATCACTCAAGTTGTTAATTATTATTGAGTTAACAGCAGTAGCTTGAGTGCTAGCAGTTGTAGCACCATGAGCAGTATTAACTGCTTCATTTGTACTGCTGATGCTGTTTGAGGACACAAAGGCTACGTTTTGCGTGTTTGTGTTTGAGCTTGATGTCCTTTTGACATCTGGTTCATAGATCTTTAGGTTGTTGTAAAGATCATACAAGCTTAATGTATCTATCTCAGTCTTGTTCCTCCACACAATGGTATGTGTGTTCCATTCTGGTGACAGACTTCTTAAGAACTTCTGATTCACATCTTCTTGTGAGATACTTTCACCATGAATTTCCAACTGACTAATAGGCTTTTGAAGCCTATCAAAGGTTTGATCTAACACCTCTAAGCTAGATGCAGTAAAATTTTCATACTGCTGCTTTAAAAGATTCCTCTGAGTCTTATTAGTAGCAGCATTCCCTCCAAACCTCTTCTCAACAGCCTGCAGCAATGACTTGCCATTTTTTATGGAGTTAAACTTCAATTGATGTTCATTAAGGATGCCCATCAATAAAGTGCTTCTCGCCTTTAATTCTAACCTTCTTTGTGCCTTTTCTTCAGCAGTTGTAGGAGCAATTATAGTCTAAACACCTTCAATAACTTTTGTTATTGGAGGTGCATTACCATTCTCTATGACTTCCCATAAAGAATAATCAATCATCTGGATGTACTATTCCATCCTCATCCTCCAAAGCTCATACTCACCTGGTTTGAGCATAGGCACTTTTTGATGCATCCACCATATGTGTTGAGTCTTGATCCATCTCTTTGTAACAAACAAACCTTGAATGTAAAAGCAGTTTCTTCTTAACAAAGTTTCTCAAAGAAACAAGCTCTAATACCACTTGTTAAGAAGAAACTGCTTTTACATTCAATAGTCTTAATAACAAAGATTGTTTAAATTCCATTCTACATTTGATGAATCTGAACTTTGGCATAGAAAGCTTGGACACATAAATTTCAAAATTATGAATAAACTGGTTAAGGGAAATCTTGTAAGAGGTTTACCTTTAAAACTTTTTGAAAATAATCAAACCTGTGTTGTTTGTTAAAAGGGAAAGCAACATAGAGCTTCTTGTAAGTCCAAAACAGTAAGTTCAATCAACCAACCTTTACATATGTTGCATATGGTTTTATTTGGTCCAACATTTGTAAAAAGTTTAATGAAAAAGATGTATTGTCTAGTTGTCACAGATGATTATAGTAGGTTTACATGGGTTTTCTTTCTAGCTACTAAGGATGAGACTAGTAGCATTCTAAGTCTTTTATAACTGGGATAGAAAATCTAGTAGATCATAAGGTTAAGGATGGAACTGTGTTCAAGAATAATGAGATAAATCAGTTTTATGAGAGAACAAATATTAAGAGAGAATTTAGTGTAGCTAAGAGGAAAAATAGAAACTAATTGAGGCTAATAGGACAATGCTAGCTGATTCTAAGCTACCTAATACTTTTTGGGCTAAAGCAGTTAATACTGCTTGCTATGTGCAAAATAGGGTATTAGTAACTAAGCCTTATAACAAGACCCCTTATGGACTTTTTCTTGGTAGAAAACCAGCTTTAGGTTTTATGAGACCATTTGGGTGTCCTATTACAATTCTTAATACCATAGATCACTTAGGAAAGTTTGATGGTAAGGCTGATGAAGGATTCTTTGTTGGGTATTCAATCAATAGTAAAGCATTTAGAGTATTCAATAGTAGAACTAAGATTGTTGAAGAGAACCTGCATGTCCAGTTTAATAAGAATACACCTAATATTGTAGAAAGTAGACCGAATTGGATTTTTGATATTAATGCACTAACAAAGTCAATGAATTATAAGCCAGTTGTTGTAGGAAATCAGTCTAATGGTAATGCAGGTACAAAAGCATGTGATGATGCAGGTAAAATAGAAATAGTACCTGGCAAAAATTACATTCTGCTACCATTGTGGACTGTTGATCCACCATTCTCTTAAAGTTCAAAGAGTTCTCCTAATACTGAATTCAAACCTTCAGGAGAAGATGAAAAGATGGTTACTGAAGAACCAGGAAAAGAAGGTGGTGATCCAAGTAAAGAGGGTGAAAGAGATGATCATGAGAAGGAAGATAATGTTAATATCACTAACAAAGTTAATGCTGCTAGCACAAATGAAGTTAATGTTGTTAGTGCAAAAACAAGCATTGAACTTCTAGATGATCCAAATATGCCTGAATTGGAAGATTATAACATTTATGAAGATGAAGATGTTAGTGCAGAGGCTGACATGAACAATTTGGATATAACAATCCAAGTCAGTCTTATTGTAACAACAAGAATTCATAAAGATCATCCTCTTGATCAAGTGATTGGAGATTTGCAATCAGCTACACAAACAAGAAGAATGTCAAAGAATTTAGAGGAACATAGGTTTGTTAGTACTATTCAACAAAGAACAAACCATAAAGATCTTCAAAATTACGTGTTTGCTTGCTTTTTATCATAAGAGGAACCCAAAAAGGTAATTCATGCATTAAAGGATCCAAGCTGGATAGAGGCTATGCAGGAATAGCTTCCACAATTCAAGTTACAAGAAGTTTAGACTTTAGTGGATTTACTAAATGGAAAAAGGGCTATTGGCACTAAATGGGTTTTTAGAAATAAAAAAGATGAAAGAGGAATTGTGATAAGAAATAAAGAAAGATTAGTTGCTCAAGGGTACACACAAGAAGAAGGGATTGACTATGATGAAGTCTTTGACCCTGTTGCAAGAATTGAAGCAATTAGGCTATTTTTAGCTTATGCTTCATTTAAAGACTTTGTAGTGTATCAAATGGATGTAAAAAGTGCTTTTCTCTATGGAAAGATTAAAGAAGATGTGTATGTATGTCAACCACCAGGATTTAAAGATCCAAATTTTCCTGATAGAGTATACAAGGTTAAAAAAGCACTGTATGAACTACATCAAGCTCCTAGAGTTTGGTATGAAACCTTGTCAACTTATTTGTTGGACAATGGATTTTAGAGAGGAAAGATAGACAAAACCTTATTCATCAGAATGCACAAAGGTGATATTTTGCTAGTACAAGTCTATGTAGATGATATCATCTTTGGTTCAACAAAGAAAGTGATATGCAATGAATTTGAGAAGCTAATGCATGAGAAGTTTTAGATGAGTTCTATGGGAGAACTTGCATTCTTTCAAGGATTACAAGTGTAGAAAAAGAAGGATGGCATATTTATTAGTCAAGATAAATATGTTGGTGAAATTTTAAAGAAATTTGGGTTTACAAAAGTCAAGACTGCAAGCATACCAATAGAAACTCAAAAGCCTTTGCTCAAGGATGAAGATGGTGAAGAAGTTAGATCAATGATTGGTTCATTGATGCATCTTACTTCTTCAAGACCTGATATTATGTTTGTAGTGTGTGCCTGTGCTAGATACTAAGTCAATCCAAAGGTTTCACATCTTCATGCTGTGAAAAGGATTTTTAGGTACTTAAAAGGTCAACCAAAATTAGGCCTTTGGTATCCAAAAGATTCTCATTTTGATTTGGTAGCATACACTGATAGTGATTATGCTGGAGTAAGCTTGGATAGGAAGTCTACAACAGGAGGTTGTTAATTTCTTAGAAGTAGATTGATATCATGGCAATGCAAGAAATAGACTGTGGTTGCAAATTCCATAACATAAGCTGAATATGTGGCTGCTTCAAGTTGCTGTGGACAAGTGCTTTGGATTCAGAATCAACTACTTGATTATGGGTACAATTTTATGCATAACAAGATCTTTATTGATAATAACAGTACTATTTGCATAAGTAAAAATCATGTTTTACATTAAAAAAAACAAAGCATATAGAGATTAGACATTATTTTATTAGGGATTGCAATGAAAAGAAATTGATTCAAATGGTCAAAATTCATACTGCAAGAATGTTGCAGATTTACTTACAAAAGCTTTTGATGTAAGTAGGTTTTAATATTTGATTGCTAGTATTGGAATGTTAAATCCTTAAAATATTTTATCTTTTTATGTTTTATATAGATTTTTGTATGAATTAGTACTGTTATTCATGTCATTAAATGTTTCTGTTGTTAAGTATAATTAGTGTTGTTAGTTATACTTAATACTATTGAGTTAATGCTGTTAGTTATACTTAATACTGCTGGTATAATCAATATTGTGAAAAGTGTGAAAAAGAATTAAGAGAGTTGGTGAGAATAAAAATAGAAAGAGAGATGTGTGAAATAAAAACAGACAGAGTGATTTGATGAGTAAAAGAATTGAGAGAAATGCTAAGAATAAAAATAGAAAGAGAGATGTGTGAAATAAAAACGGACAGAGTGATTTAGTGAGAAAAAGAATTGAGAGAAATGGTAAGTTGAAAAACAGAAAGAGAGAAAGTGTTTGGAATGGAATTGAAAGTTAATGCTGCCAAGCATAACTTACTACTGCTGTTGAAAGTTAATGCTGCCAACCATAACTTACTACTAATGGGTTACTACTGCTGTTGAAAGTTAATGCTGCTAGGCAAAAACTTACTACTGCTGTTGAAAGTTAATGCTACTAGGCAAAAACTTACAACTGCTGGTGGAATTTAATGCTGCTAGGCATAAACTTACAACTGCGTAGCGATGTTAATGATGTCGATGATATTTATAAATACCAAGGTTGCAAAAATCGTTAGGCGCTAGCTAGGCGGCCGGGTACCGCCTAGCGATTAATTGGTTACGCGGGGATTAATCAGGGACTAATCGGATTAGACTTTTTCTATATAAAATTATAAAATTTTGAAAATATATGCATGATTTTCCTAGTTTAGTCAATTTTTGTCCGATTTGGCCAATTTATCCCCGATTTTGCCGATTTACCCCCGATTTGGCCGATTTCTATCCATAACCAAGTTGGCTGATTTAGCCGATCTTTGTCCGGTTTGGCCGATTTATGCCTGATTTGGCCAATTTTTATCCGATTAATCGGTATGTTGACAAATTTTTGACAAAAACGATTAATAAGGCCGATTAGTGAAAATCAAGACGGTTAACCCTCGCCTAGCGCCTAGGCACCGATTAATCGACCGCCTAGGCCGATTTTTACAACACTGATAAATACTTGCGTAATTAAAAATCATGTTTTTCATTCAAAAACAAAGCATATAGAGATTACACATCATTTTATTAGGGATTGCAATGAAAAGAAATTAATTTAAATGGTTTTAAAATCCTTGAATTGGACAAGATGTTTGCAGAATTTTACTTACAAAGGCTTATGTGATCATAGTGGTTTTAATATTGATTGCTAGTATTTGGAATGTTTAAATCCTTAATTCTTTTATCTTTTTATAGAGTTTTGTATGAATTAGTACGGTTATTCATGTCATTAAAAGTTTTTGCTGTTAAGTATAATTAGTGCTGCTAGTTATACTTAATATTGTTGAGTTAATGCTGTTAGTTATACTTAATACTGCTGGTATAATTAATATTGTGAAAAGTGTGAAAAAGAATTGAGAGAGTTGGTGAGAATAAAAATAGAAAGAGAGATGTGTTGTAAATAAAACGACAGATGTGTTTGGTGAGTAAAAGAATTGAGATAAATGCTGAGAATAAAAATAAAAAGAGAGATGTGTGAAATAAAAACAGACAGAGTGATTTAGTGAGAAACAAAAATTTAGAGAAATGGTAAGTTGAAAAACAAAAAGAGAGACAGAGTGTTTGGAATGGAATTGAAAGTTAATGCTGCCAAGCATAACTTACTACTGCTGTTGAAAGTTAATGCCGCCAAGCATAACTTACTACTGATGGGTTACACTGCTAGTGAAAGTTAATGCTGCTAGGCATAACTTACTACTAATGGGCAAATGTTAATGTCGTTGAGAGTATTTTCATAAATACTTTAATCAAGGGTTTCAATCAATCATTTAATCGATTTTAATCTTACATATACTCTCTAATCACAAACCCTAACTCAATTTTATCATTCATCATCAAAACCCAACATCAATGGCTACCCTAAAGTTTACTGATTCACATAACATGGTCGCGTTCTTGTCTAAACCTACTAAATGTGAATGGTTTGAGCAGATAGTGGATTTTCTAAATACACACACTATCAAGTATGCTTTAACGATCAATCCAACTATTTATACTTCGTGCATTAAGCAATTTTAGGCTACTACAAAGGTGAAAACTGTTAATGAGGAAGTACAATTACAAGCCCTAGTGGATGGAAAGAAGGTGATCATAACTGAATCCACTATAAGGAGATATCTTCAACTAGAAGATGCTAAAGGTGAAAAACTTAGATAGTGTTAGCAAATTCTTGATGTATCCAAGGTTTATGCAAGTCTTTCTGGATCAACAAGTTGGTGAGATTTCTACCCATAATAGGATTTATGTTACACCCTCTCACACAAAGATGGTTTTTGGAAACATGAAAAGGGTAGGAAAAGGCTTTTCTGGAAGGGAAACATCATTATTTCCAACAATGGTAGTACAAGCTCAAAAGGAAATAGGTAAAGGTTTAGCAATGCCAACTGATCCCCCATCACACACCCACCATTATTCAACCATTAACATCACAACCCCAGAAGAAACAAAAACCTAGGATGACAAGGAGAAAGGACACTAAGATACCTCAGTCTAGTGTTCCTAGTGATAATGTTGCAAATAAGGCTGTCAATGAGGAGATGGATGATAGTTTAGAAAGGGCTGTCACTACTGCTACTAGCTTAGATGTAAAGCAGGATAGGGGTAACATTAATAAGACCCAATCCAAGGCAACACTTAATGAATCAAGTTCCATTGAACTAGTTCAGGTAGTGGTCCTAGGTGCCAAAACACCATAGGGGATACAATTGCTCAGACTAGGTCTGAGAATGTATCTAAACAATCTAATGATTCACTGCTCGCAAGAGTTAACACACCCCGAAGTGATGAGGATAGTCTTAAACTTCAAGAATTGATAGAACTTTGTACCAACTTACAAAAGAAGGTTCTTGATTTTGAGACTACAAACTCAAGCAAATATGATTGCATGTTTGAAAAGAAGGGTAAAGATGCTTGGGAATAAGGATAGGTTAAGAACTCACAAGCTTAAAAGATTATACAAGGTTGGTTTATCAGCTAGAGTAGAATCCTCAAGTGAAGAAGATTTGGGTAAAGAGGATGCATCCAAACAGGGGAGGATAGCTGATATTGATAATAATGAAGACATTACTTTGGTTAGTACTCATTTTGATGCTGATACAGATATGTTTGGAGTACATGATTTAGATGGTGAAGAAGTGTTTGTTGAAAGTGAAGCGCCTATGGTTAATGCTGCTACAATAACAAGTACAATTCTAGTTAGTGCTGCTACAATAATTGAAGTTGACATTACTTTGGCTCAAGCACTAGCAGAGTTGAAGAGTGTAAAACCCAAGGCTGTTACAACTGCTGCTATAACAATTACAACTGCTAGCACAAGACCCAAGGCTAAAGGGCTTGTTATTCAAGAATAGGAGTAAGCATTATACCAATAATTTATTCAAAGGACAAAGGTAAAGGAATTATGGTAGAAGAACCTTCGAAGATGATGAAGAATGATCAAATCATCTTTGATGAACAAGAAGCTATAAGATTACAAGCTAAGTTTGATGAGGAGGAAAGGCTTGCAAGAGAAAAAGATAAAGCCAATGTTACCTTAACTGAACAATGAAATGATATTCAGGATAAAGTTGAAGCTGATTATCAATTGGCTCAAAGACTGAAAGCAAATGAACAAGAAGAGTTAACTATTGAAGAGAAGGCTAAATTGTTTCAAAAACTCTTAGAGAAAAGGAGAAAACATTTTGCAGCTAAGAGAGTAGAAGAAGAGAGGAAAAAACCACCTACAAAAGCTCAACAAAGGATTATCATGTGTACTTATCTAAAAAACATGGATAGATGGAAGCCCAAAGACTTGAAGAATAAGTCCTTTGCCAATATTCAAGAATTATTTGACAAAGCAATAAAAAGGGTGAATACTTTTTTTGATTTCAGAACTGAGTTGGTGGAGGGTAGTTCCAAAAGAGCATGCACTGAGAGCTAGAACTAGTGGTTGCTAAAAAGCAAAAGATAGATGAAGGTAACGAAAACCTGAGCTTTAATGTCAATGGAAGTTCATTCCTGAAGAAGAGGAAGTAAGCATTTGATGGGCATTCCTTTGCTTAAGCCTCCAACTATTGTTGACTGGAAGATCCTTAAAGAAGGAAAGATCAGCTACTTTCAAATTATAAGAGCTGATGGAAGTTCAATGAGGTACTCAGCCTTTATTCAGATGCATAAAAGCTTTGACAAAGAAGATTTGGAAACTTTGTAGAAGTTGGTTAAAGCTAAGCATGGATATACAAGTCCAGAGGAGGGCTATGAGAGAGTGCTATGGGGTGATCTAAAGACAATGTTTGAACCTCATGTAGAAGACACAGTGTGGAAGAATCTACAAGGAAACAAAGTGTTGATTTAGAAACTATTTGATTCCTGTGGAGTATATTTTCTGAGGTTGCAATCTATGCATATCTTTATGTTGGTAGAAAAAAAGTATTCCCTTACACCTGCTACAATCATAGATATGCTGAATAGGAAGCTTCAAGCTGATCATTAGAATGAAATGTGTTATCAACATCTTAAGCTCATCACAAAACAACTCAAGAATTAATGAAGTGTTTAAAAGCATCCTCTTGGTGATTATGGAGCTTTTAATGAAGAAACTTAATGATTCTAAAGATAAATATCAAGTTTAGGGGAGGATTGTTGGGGATAAAAGCCTTCTTGAAGTTACTACTGCTAGGTATAACGAGCTTGTTGATTATGGTGTTGGCTAGTATTTGCTAAGTTATAAGGGGTTCGTGTTTAGCTATGAATGTGTATTTGCTGTGTGGCTATTTGCTTCGAATCTTAACTAAAATGAGTTTGGTGTGTTTCTGATCGTTCTCGAACATATGTGGTATTGCAGGACTGTTAGCTTTATCCAATATCGGACAACACGTAGTCTGGTTTTTGGTTAGATTGGAAGATCTCAGACAGAATAGTCTATTTCATTCTTTTGATTTCCAAGATCAGGATTTCAAGTATTGTTACACTTGTTGTTTGGTTATAATGACATATATATATATATTCTTGTTTGGCATTTGATGATGATTGGAAAGTTTAGTGAAGTAGTTATCATGTTTATACTTATTGGGAGTTACTACTGCTTCAAACATGGTTACTACTACTTGACAAAAGTTAATACTACTAGTGTATTTTTACTACTACTCAACCATTAGTGCTACTCTTCATTGTTACTACTGCCTGGTATCAATTACTACTGTTAGTCATTTTTCACCCTAATGTGGAATTAGTGCTGCTCGTTCATGGATGGTACTGTCCTAAGGCATAGAGTTAGATGTACCAAAACTCATATTATTCATAGCTCCAAGGTTTTGTAACCCTAATACTAGGAGAGTATTTGTATTATTACTCTTAATAATATTGAGGCTTATTGTTGTTTGTGAATTGTGTGTTCAAGTATTACTGTTTTATATAAACAATTCTTCTTATTGTTCAAGGTTAGATTCCGTATTACCTTTAACTCAATCAAACAAAGTTTCTACCATAGTTTTTGTTAGATTTATCTAGCATAAACTAAACCTTATACAAGCTAAGGAATTAAAGATCCATTAAAGTGGGATCAACAAGATGTGTTGGTGGAACAAGGAAATCTGGCAAGAATTTTAATGTTATTTTATGATAAAAGTGTTATGGATACTGCTAGATATTGATACGTTTGCGGTCTATGCTAGTACTGTTGCGAGAAAAAACTCTGGTGATGTGAAAACCCTATTTTTTAAGGTTTATATCCTTGTATCTACTATTTGTTTTTGGTGTTAGAAGGTCAACATTATGATGGAATTAAGGTTTCAATGATCGATAATAAAAAAGGTACAACAGGTTGTAGACATCAAGGGGTTCAAAACAGGTTTGGTTTATTCCCTTCGCTGGATTGTATGTTAGAAGCCTGTTTAACAATTCATGGTTCATGTTTGGTTGTGGAGAGATCAATGAAGAAACCCTAATACAAAGATTCTGATTAGTTTTACTGAAGAAGAAAGTTTGAAGCAGTTACAACTGCTAGAAGTAGTTACTACTGCTTAAGGCAGATTTATACTGCTAGGGTTTTCATCTTTTTATTGCTTGGATTTTAAGATGTTCGATGGTTGAAGGTTATCTGGTGTTCATTTTTAAAGAAGCAGAAGGGTGTTTTTGTTTGGGCTTTCAGACTTGATTGGCGGATAAGATTGGTATTCACAAGCAGTTGATAAATTGGCAGATAAGATGGGATCTGTTATATGTGATGCTCGCTAAGTGCTGCTGGTTGTGTGCAACATTAGTGCTGCCAAAGAAAGTTTTTGCTGCTAGGGTAATAGAAGCACTTACTACTGCCATGGGGGGGGGGGGGGGGGGCGGGGGGGGGGGGGGGGGGGGGGGGGGGGGGGGGGGGGGGGGGGGGGGGGGTGGGGGGGGGGGGGGGGGGGGTGGGGGGGGGGGGGTTTGTTTTGTGATATTTTAGTACTGCTAGCGTTAAAAGCAGTTACTACTGCTAGTAATAAAAGCAGTTAGTTACTACTGCTAAGGTAAAAGTAGTTACTACTGCTCAGGCTTAAAGGTATTACTACTGCTAGCTTTGTTCGTTATTGGATAACACACAGTTTGGATCTTGGATTGGATCAGATAGAAAAAAGGCTATTATTTTTAGGATTAATTGCAAAAAAAATTAGTTACGGCGATAATTCTTTATCATTTATTTAACATTGAAGTGGAATTTCACAAGTACGTGTTCTTATCATATCTTAAAGTCGAGGTTAGATAAGGAATTTGAAGATAACTTGTTCGTGCTTAACACCGATGTTGACGAAGACTTGTCAAATCTAGCAATGCGTGATCTACAAACTTATGGTGCTTAATGCGCACATTTGCTATCACTTAAATGAGTTACGTTGTAGTGCTTAGTGTCTCATTTAGATGAGGATTTTGTCAAGATATTGAGGTCTACTTATACTTTGAGGAATTATGTATGAGTTTGAAGTCATGTGGATAGTACAAGACATAAGACACAAGTTTGGGTTATTATATGGTATCCATTACTACTGTTGGTTAGTTATTCGTACAGTTCTTATGGTCGATTCTATTACTTTTGGTCAATACATGGTTAACATATTGGTTTTAGGGGAAGAATATAATAAAGTTTTTAACCATTTGGATATGTTACATGCGCCACTTAAGGGGAAGGTTTTGATTTTTACTACTGCTAAATCATCATTACTACTGCTTGTTTAAGTTTCTACTGCTTAAATTTATTATTCTTATTATGCATCATAGAGGGTAATTTGAGACATTGAAAGCTTGGATTAGAAGTGTAATATATGGTTTGTAGTTGTAAAGATTAAAGTTGCATATGTTCACAGTCCCCTAATGGATAATGATTAAAAGGGGAAGATGGTACAAAGATGTTACATAGATGATATGATTTACAACTTATTAAGTGTGGTGGCATGGCATGGAATTAAAAGGAAATCTTAAGTTAAGGGGAAGATTAGAATCGGTTTCATTCATGGAAGATCAGATTTGAAGATGAAGATTGCTGAAGATTAAGCTACTATGGATCATCTCAGAATCAGTTTACAGTTTGTTTTGTCATTATCAAATAGGGGAAGATTGTTGGGATTTATTGATTTGATGATACAAAAAGAACTTGCTTAAAAGGATAAAGAATGAAACAAAAGGATCAAAGTCGACAATATGTAATTCTACAAAAGATGGAGGATTCCAGAAGACTTCCTTAAAAGATAAAGATCAAAGATTAGGAAAAGATTTAGTTTCCTAATACAATTAGATTTCCTTATAAGTCTAGATGGACTCTCTATATAAAGAGATCCCTAGACATTGTTTATGTGTGTGATTGTGTGTGCACCCAAAAACATGTGTGTGTGTGTGTGTGTGTATCCTATAGGTGTGATGTAGACGTCTAGTGTGGTTTATCTCTAAGATAAAAGGTTTCTTTGATCCTGTTACAGTTAGGTAACCGTTCTATACTAATCATATAGAATTGGGGCTTGTATGAATATAAAACCTTGTTTAATAACATTGTTCTTGTTCTTATTCCGCTATGCAACATACAAACTTTGCTATTTTCATTCTTATAAGATCCTAGATTAGTTTATAACGATCTCCACATTCATTGATAAAAGAGTACTTAAGTACGGAGAATTACAGATGAAAGAAAGAGAAGTTAAAGCAATAAAGGAGATTGAAACACGGCTAAAATAAAGTGAGATACAATAGCAAGAGAGTTTGGTAACTGAGGGTACAACATTGGAGGCTAATTTGAGCACTAATGGTACATCACTGGATGTTACTTCAGTCATTGAGGGTAATACATTGGAAGCATGTGTGGTCACTAAGGGTGTAGCATTGGAAGCTTGTTTGATCACCGAAGGTTCACCAATGGAAGCTAGTTTGGTAACTGATGTGTCGTTGTGTGGTGTATATTTTATTGTTTCAAGTTTTAAATTTATATTTTGCCGACTCAACCAAAAACAAC